>JAGQDI010000035.1:0-188671 GCA_020615335.1 Fusarium pilosicola | reverse complement strand
TAATTTCTATAGCTTATACCTTAGCTAATTAAAATATTAAATTATATACTAAGATTTCCTAACCTGTTATGTAATAAATTTAATTACCTATATATAGGCTACCTTTATATCTATATAATACTATAGTAACTAAGGAATATACTATAAATGCTATAAATGCCTTAATTACCTTAGTAACTGTATTATTACTATTTATTATATAATAACTAAATTTAAATTTAAACTATATATAAAATAAGCTATAGCTAATTATAAATCCTTAATTTAACTTTATATATAAAAGTAAATTTAGACTGTAATTTTATTTTACTTAATACTATAAAAGCAAAAGGTTAGAATACCTTACTAACTAAGGCTTAAGTTACTAAGCTAATTAAGTAAGTTTATATGTTAAAGGCTAATTAAAAAATAATATAAAAGGATATTTTAGTAGTAATTAGATAGAATAATATTAGTTTTTACTGTATTTAGTATATATTACGTTAAGCTAGCTTTAAATAGTATATTACTTAAAAAAGCTATTAATTTTTCTGTAAAATTAGTAAAATAGGCTTACCTTTACTAAGGCTTATAAAAATTAGTTAATTAATTAATAAAGTATTATTTTTTAAACTAATAAGACCTAGGTTATAGGAGGTTATTATAGGTATATATAGGTAACCTAGTAGCCTAGAGAAAAGGTTAATTTAACCTGTATTATTAAAAAGAATAAAAAAAGCCTAGTTAGATATTTTAGGCAGGATTTACTAGCGCTAAAAGGGCCCTAGCCTTTTTAAGAAAAAGAGTAAGGTAAAATTATATATAAGATATATTGTAATTAAATTATACTAATTATTAATAAGTAGTTTATATTAGAGCGGTAGGAAAGGCACCTGCTAGTCCTAATGCAGGATAATATAATAGTATATACTAAGGGTATTACCCTAGAAGAAATTAGGTTATATAGAATTAAGGTTATTAATTAGCTGTCTTTTTTCCCTAACCTAAACCTAATTAAAAATATATAAAATTAGATAAAAGACTATATAAGCTATAATTACCTTAAGAAAATAATATATATAAGGCTTAGGGTAGCTATAAAGGAGGCTTAGGAGGCTATACTAGAGGACTTTCTTTAGAACTGGCTTAGTATAATAAATCAGCGTTATAAGGATATTATTATAGCTAATAGAATATATATAAAATAGTAGCTAAGTAAGATTAAGTAAGCTAATTAAAATACAGTATATTTACCTTCCCAGTGTAATTAGCACTAAATTACAGTGTAGTTATAGCGCATAGACTACTAAAGCTAATGGAAATGGCCCCTATTTATGCCCCTAACCAAGTAGTATAACTCTTTTATTTTGCTTAGGAAGTCGAATAACTCGAAGCGTAATCCACTAAGCACCGCGATTTCATTCGTAAGACTCTTCTGAACTCGCGCTTGAGTTTGAATGGCCTTTAAAAGGCAGCCTCTGCTGTTTGTTTATCTTGGCCGCTCTTAGATGTGTCATCGTTTGTTTTCCCCAGCCTAAGGTAGGTAGTCTCTTGCCAGCTGTGTCATTCTGTCGGTCAAGCCACGACAGGAGATCATTAAAGCTCAGGGTAGACAAGAAGAGGAAACGTAACATTGGTGCCCAGACTGCTGGGTAAGTTCTCAAATACATTTTTCACGTCAGTCCAAGTAATATTGGATCCTCTGCCAATTCCTTCGACTCCCGAAGTTGGCGGATATACACTGAAGTCTCCTTTGGATCAATACCACGAGATCCTGCATTATTGATGCTCCATAGTGATGTTGCCTGCCAGAATACACTCTCCCAGGACTTGGCTTCTGCCATGCCCGTGAACTTCTCGTGCAGTTCGACCATCTCCGCCCTGCCGTTCCGGCGGCGAGCAGGAACTTGATGCCCGTCTCTGATCTTACTATTAGCAGCGCCCGCGTTATCTATTACTCTTTTACCTTTAATACTTTATTTATATCTTAACTAAAATATAAATACCTATAAAATTACTATTTTATTCTTTAAAGGGTTAAATAATTATATTATTAATATACTTTAGTATTTAATAAGTCTGCTATTAGTATAAAGTTTTATTAATTTTATCTATATAGATATCGGTATGTAACTAATATAGATAGTTATATCTAAATCCCCAAACTGGCTAATAGGTAATGCCGAGCAAACTGATTTTGTTACATAACGCGTGCGATGAAAGACGCGTCAAGTTTCTGACGTGTTTTGTGCCGCGAGACCGGCGCGAATTTATCCGATATAGATCCTGGCTTCGGTTGGCTGCCCAGATGGCTGTTTTAGGTATCCCGGATGTCTTTGTTCTTCTATCTGCCTCAGGCCGCAAACTTGAGGATTTTAGTGTAGGGTATTTTCGCAACGAATTAAAAACAGCATCTAAGACCTCTTCTATACGCAAAATTAATAGTATTTAGATACTATTGCGCCTTGATTAGTTATTAGATAGTGTGTACAAGTTTTAATTATAATTATAGTAGAAATATAAGATATCGTTAAGGATTTACTTCTTCATTTTCGGTTTTGTTCCTTATTGGTTTGCCAAGCTTCTGCTCTTTTATACAACAACATCTCGGTAAGGATAGTTGCATCTTCCTCCAAGTCTAGTAATACAAAGCGCGGATCAAGGTATAGGACCGAATACTCTAAGACATTGCATGTCGTTGCCCCGGATTTGCAGGATCAGAAACCAAGGCACGCAAGACCACCAGAATTTACCCATGGGGCCCCACACTTTACCCAAACAAGTTCCAATGGAGCGCTCTGCTCCGCCGGACACCTTGGCTTCTAAGCTTCTTCTTGCCTCCCGTCTTACCAGCGCATTTCTTCAATCTCACGTGCTAATCCTGCTTATGGAGTCAGGCGTATGAACGGGATTACTCGTATCATCCTGGTATGTAGACATGGTCCTATTTCAGATATTTTGAGGCCATGTCCGGTATTCCCGATACAACCCGATGCACGTTGGAGAGAAAATGGTAAGAGTGGAGACGCGTTGGTTGTTACGTAACAGGATTCGACCACGAAATTGGGTTGAGCGAAACATGGAAGGATCCTGGTCATTTTGGTAGACGTTGGTAGGTATTTGTTACATAAATGAATTTACCATGGTATGATTATGAATACAAAGGAATTCTCGTTAAGAATAATAACCAGACCAATCTCTCGAGACTGGTGTTGGTATCTTTGATTGAGCCGCAATTTGGCTAGTGTTGTTTGGGTTAGCGAGCATGGCTGGAAGCATCTCGACTATCGTGAAATGTTCCGATGAACCAGGGTGATTTACGAGAGTCATCGTCATAGCCATCTTGAACGTTGAAGCCACTTGTTGAGCCTTTGTTCCCTCGATGGTCGCGATCGCAGCGAAACTCTGATCAACACAGACAACGACGATCGCATTTTAACTTTATTTATAACGTTAACGGACTTGTCTCAACTCAATTTCATTGCTGACAATGTCCCGCACCGTTTCAACAGCGAAAGGCTCGCCTACAGCCAAGTCAATTGAGTCGAGTCTCAAGCCACGGGGTAGCATTGACTATGCAAGCCATAAAACGATCCCTCAATAACATTGCCCGAGATACCCGAGCCTCATCTTCGCCGACAAAATTTTCACCAACTAATCAACGGTCAATAACCTCAATTAGGCATCCGTATTCTTTGCCCTCCGTCCCACTTAGCACCAACTCTCCCTCTTCCAACGCCCGTTTTCCCCAAAAAGCTCAGACCAAATTCCTGATCTAAAAAACAGGCAGTGAAATAAACATATCGATGATTGGATCATTCGTGCAAGTGGAGAAATTCAAAGGATGGGCCAAGACTTTGCGGTTGTTTTCCCCCATGGCACAACATGTGGGGTAAGCGGGGAGGAGAGAGGAACAAGCTTGGTTTTTAGGGGGAGAAAGGGAGAGGAATTTCGGTGCCTAAAGCCACTTTTTTTATTTTCTCCGCATGAGATGAAAAGCTGGAGATATCTTGGCTTCTGATTGAGGTCGATATGCCTCATAACATCAGGGCAATCTGACAAAGAACTTGTAAACAGACGGTAATTGATGACTCCGAAGAAGAGGCAATGATCTTCAATTGCAAGCAGTAAACAAGCAAAAAGTCCTGCACCGGTCCCACTCTAGTGCTCTAGTCCAATAAAACCAGCTTCTCCGCGTTGATCCCACGGGGTAGCACACCTCCAACACGCTCTTGGCGCGAGGTGATATCATGCCGGCCAAGACTGTTAACCTGCTGCCTGGGCTTGGCAGCTCGGGTTGCCAAGTTTGACCCCAGAGGGTTGCCAAACTGCCGTGCTTTAAATTTAAGCTTATATATAATACCAGCCTCAGGTTATGAAGATCTCTTGTTGTTGTTTCAGCAGTGTCTCTCTTCTTCTCTTTCTCACTGACTGTTGATTCACTGGACTTTGATCATGGATGACAAGGATATCTCACCTGGCCATGGTGGCTCGTCTTATGACGACAAGACCGTCACGCCTCCGCCTGAGAAAGGCGGTGCTGAGATTCTAGAGCATGCTCCCCATGGTCGTCGTCAATCCGTCGCTCTCAACATTATCCAAAACCCTCTACAGGTACATTCCACTACATCTCATCTCAATGTCTCCCATAACTCACCAATGCCATAGAGCAAAACAAAAGATCAAGTCGTCGCTGACGCTCGCGCCTTTGCCGAGTCCAATGGCATGTCCGAGCACGTTGACCTCTTCAGCCGAGCCGCGCTCATCGCTCGAGACCCCGATAGCTTCGAATCGGCTGATCTTCTCGATGACGAACGCGCTGCGCTCATCTACGAGAGAGACCACAAGTGGCATGGATCTAAGATGCTGTGGTACTCGATTGGTCTTTGCGCTGTGGGTGCTGCTACGCAGGGATGGGATCAGACAGGTGCCAATGGCGCTAATCTCTCGTTCCCTAAAGAGTTTGGCATTGATGGCGAGGGACGTGATGAGTGGATTGTTGGCATCATCAACTCCATCATCTTCCTTACTGCTGGTCTGATGTAAGCTTCGAATCTCACTCACGATATCCTGACTTTATCTGACATTATGTCTCTAGCGGTGCCTTTATCGTCGACCCTCTTAACCACTACTTCGGCCGACGTGGAGAGATCTTCATTACAGCCTGTTGCCTGGTTGCTACTCCTATCGCCTCTGGTTTCGCTAAGAACTGGCAAGAGCTTTTTGCCATCCGTTTCATCATGGGAATCGGCATTGGTGCTAAGAATGCTACCGTGCCTATTTATTCTGCTGAGATGGCCCCAGCTCGAATTCGAGGAGCCCTCGTCATGTTCTGGCAACTTTGGGTCGTCATTGGTAAGATCCCTTTCAGATCCCGTAACCGAATCTCCATACTGACTACAGCAGGTAT
Source organism: Fusarium pilosicola (assembly GCA_020615335.1). Taxonomy (NCBI): domain Eukaryota; kingdom Fungi; phylum Ascomycota; class Sordariomycetes; order Hypocreales; family Nectriaceae; genus Fusarium; species Fusarium pilosicola. Next base: position 183,282 of record JAGQDI010000035.1, on the reverse strand, counting down.
CTTCCTCGGTTTCTGCGCCAATGTCATCGTCAAAGATGTCGGCGCCATCGCCTGGCGTCTTGAACTCGGCTCTGCCTTCATCCCCGCCTTTTTCCTCGCCGTCGGCATCTACTTCTGCCCCGAATCTCCCCGTTGGCTGATGAAGCACGGTCGCATCGCTGATGGCTTCGTTTCCATGTCCAAGCTTCGAGCTCACCCCATCATCGGCGCTCGCGATTACTACTACTCCTACATCATCTACCACGAGGAGCTTCGCGAGAACGCTGGCGCTGGCTACTTTCGTCGTCTTTGGGACTGCTTCGCTGTTCCTAGAATTCGACGTGCCAATTACGGTGCTAGCACTGTCATGTTGGCTCAGCAGATGTGCGGTATCAATATCATCTCTTTCTACAGCTCTAGCATCTTCCGAGAAGCTGGCTATAGCCACGACGAGGCTCTGTATGCTTCTCTGGGTTACGGTGCTATCCAGGTTGTCTTCACCATCCCTACTCTCTTCCTGATCGATACCAAGGGCCGACGATTCTTGACCCTGGCTACTTTCCCCTTCATGTGCATCTTCTTGCTGGCTGGTGGTCTCTCTCTTCTCAACAACAGCGACAACCGGGCTGCCAACATTGGTCCCGTGGTTCTCTTCGTCTACCTTTTCACCATCGCCTATTGTCTCGGCGAGGGACCCGTGGCCTTCCAGTATTCAGCTGAGGTCTTCCCCACCATCCAGCGAGAGCAGGGTATGGCTTGGGCTGTCTGCATCAACAACACCTTTGCTGGTGTTCTTGGCTTGACCTTCCCTCGTATGAAGACTGTCATGACACCTACAGGAGCTTTTGGCTTCTATGCTGGACTCAACCTCATTGCTTGGGGTATGATCTTCTGCTTCGTCCGCGAGACTAAGCAGATGACCCTAGAGGAATTGGATCGTAAGTTTATCCCACTATATCATCAATGAGGCGCATTTACTAACACGCAACATAGAGGTCTTCTCCGTCCCTACAAAGAACTTCTTGTCTCATGAGACAAAGGTCTGGCTGCCTTATATCTTCAAGCGCTACGTCCTTCGCAAGGACATCCAGCGCCCTCCTCCCATTATCGAGAAGGGCGAGAAGACACTCGCGTAATTGGTGGAACAACTGGGGTCGCTGTCATGTTTACAAAGAGCAAGCATCCTGAGTCAGGCGGTGGATAATAGATACCTAGTGCAATCCAATCATGAAGTAACATCAGATCGCTAAACCGAACCAGCATGATTGCAAAACCCGTTGCTGGATGGGATGACCATTTAACCGTGATCATGGCCAAGACACAACTGCGACCCTGTAATTTACAAGGCCTCCAGCCTGATCATTCGCCGGCACCTCATTAGTCGGTGACGCGGAGTTGCCTCTGAAGAGGATATGATATCCCTGTTGAGCTCAAGCTGAGCCTCGCCATGAGTCGCGGATAGAGCAGAACCACGTCATGCCACTGTGGACTTGGAGGTCCTTTTAGGAAGGCCGAGTACGAAAATGACGACTAAGCAGAGTCGGCGGGATGACGCCCATCCCACTGCCCCTCCGAACCGCGCGCGTCGATAATCAATCGCCGACGTGATTGGAGGAACCGTCGAAACAATGGGGATCACGTCACCCTGGTGCTCATATAAGCCATCATGCAAGATCGGCATTGTCAAAACTCTATCCATGATTTGGCCGGCGGGAACACCGTCAAGGTATTTCCGAGTCAGATTGAGTTTATGTAATGCAAGTCTAATACCAAGTTTTCGCATATTCTGTTTCTCGTATAAATATGCCCGAGTCCCATCTCCGTCAATTCATAAACGTCCAGTAGCACCATCTTCATCAGTAACCTCTCACTGCCTCTATTCACCGTCCTCAGCATGAAGCAATCTTTGCTCTCGCTCGCCTTTCTGGCAAGCTCTGTCGTGGGCTATGATCAAGTCCTCGGATTCAACGAGAAGGCCCAAGTCGAAACCAGAAGCCTCGACGAGATCTACAAAGCCGCGCTGAAAGAAGGAGGCACTGTTACCCTCTGGCACGGCGGAGATGCGCCCAACCAGCGAGCCGCTCTCAAGCAATCCTTTGAGACACGCTTCCCCGGCATGAAGCTCAACGTCACTGTTGATCTGTCCAAGTACCACGATGCCAGAGTAGATCAGCAGCTCGCCGCTGGTGGAAAATCGGTTTACGTCGACAGCGTGATCCTCCAGACATTGCACGATTATCCCCGCTGGGCTCAGGAGGGCGCTCTGCTCAACTACGCCCCCAAGGGCTTTGACCAGATCGATCATGCTTTCAAGGACAGCACGGCTTATTGGTATGGTGTATATGTCTTGTTCTGGGCCAATGCCTGGAATACGGAGAAGCTGCCTGGTATCAAGGCGCCCACCGAGTATAATGACTTCCTTCGGCCCGAATTCAAGAACAGGCTTGCTCTTACCTACCCCAATGACGACGACGCTGTTCTCTATGCGTTCTATCTTATGTAAGCTTGTCGTGTCCTTTTTTTGTTGATCAAACCAGTGCTAATGAAAATGTAGTATGCAACAGAATGGCGCCTCTTGGTTCGAGGACCTTCTCAAGCAGAACCCTCGCTGGGTCCGCGGTACAGCAACCCCAGGCAACATCATCCGCGCAGAGAACGCCACTGAGGCCGCCTACTTCGCTGTCGGTGGGCGATTCGGCGAATCCAAGCCTCTAAAGTTCGCCCATCCTAAGCAGGGAAAATACGTATCTTGGCCGCAGACCGCCGCTATCCTCAAGGACGCTCCTCACCCCGAAGGAGCCAAGCTTCTTCACAACTACATCCTCAGTGAGGAGTTCCAGTCCACGATGGGTCTTTGGTCTGTTCGTCGCGATATTGCCACTCCAGCGGGTTTCCCCGATCTCCGCAACGAGACTGCTACCAACCCGACTGAGTTTGCGCGATTCATGAAGGATAGAGTTTTGGTCGAGAGACTTCGATTCTGGTTTGAGGCTCGTATTGGCACCGCTGGGGGTGTTGATCCTATCTACAATCCTATCAACCAGTAAAAGATGGAGGCTTCTGGTACTGCCGCGTCGCGTTTTTTCTTTCTTCTTGCTGCGTAGGTAGCAGAACATTTCGTGTATATACTAGTCAAGTCAGTTGAGTGAACAGTTAGCCTGTATTTCAATTACATTTATTCTCGGAAATACCAAGCACTTTGGCTGCGACACACAGGAATGGTCAATTAATTGCAAAAAGTATGGGGAGGGGATGATCGACAACCTCAATTGCAGCCTTGGTTGAGTGTCGTGTCGGAGACTACAACAAACGCTTTCCTTTCAAACAGGAGCATCGAAATGATTTTGTCGAGGTGCGTATCTTGACCATTAGGCGTGTTTTCTGTAGCTAATGCTGATAATGATTCCAAACAACCATCTAGCTCGCATGCCTTTCCAATCTAGGCAAGATACAGCCCATCTGCGACGTTTCATTCTTGCACAGCCCTCTCACCCTCAAAGTTACGACAGGTCATTCATTGACCTCGCGATAGAAGCCAAGTCTTGGAACATGACACAACAAACGTTCTGGAGCTTGAGGTAGCAGTTGTGGCGCTTTGACGTAGATGGAACCGCCTCTTCTTCAGAGTTAAGCTATAAGCGTCTAATTCTTAACTTAATACCTAAAGCTGAATGTGTCAAGCCCAAAAAGTGGCGGTGAAACGTTGTCAAAACGGGGCGCTTAGTGGCTGTTTCAGCATCGTGAGACTCCTTGAGTGGAGTGGACTTGGTGGAGAGAATGCCGAGATCTGCCGGCTCGGCACTGGGCCGAGAATCTGAGCACATGGATTCGCATCTAGGAAATAAACTCAATTATATCTCAGAACGTAGAATAACGCATGAATTGTTTATAAACGATTGAGTATGTTTGCATAAACAGAACGCTTGATCACTGCTCACATCCACTAGCAATAGCATAGCACTCTTAGATAGAATTAAATTGCAACAATAACGCCAACCACAAATAAGCTTCAAATGGTGAGAAGGAATCAATAGCTCGGCTTCGCCGACTATAGATCCCCTTTGGCCTTGGCTTTTGTTCGCAAAGAGCTGCGCCTACCTGGTACTCTTCGTTTCCGGTTTCATTACCAAAAACACGAACCTATTAGCGCCGATCAAAAGAACATTCTCTCGCAAACAAAGCCATTAAAACTCTTCCCTAAAAGCGTGTTAGGCCCAGGGTTAACCTCTATTAATAATACGCGGCGGCCGACGTGAGTGAATCACGAACTCAAACATCTTGGTGTTTAGGGTTGCAAAAATCTGAAAAACCAATCGCATTCACTAAAAGAGCCAAGAATTCTCCGAATTGTTAGAGCCGACAGTTTCACGTGTCAAGTCGTTCTGGGTGTAACGCTAGATCGCGTAGGGGGTCTGAGTGAAACATGAAACACCAAGAATTTTGAAACATGGGTCAAGACTTGAGACTCATGAACTGACTTACTGAGAGGGAAATAATGTGGCTGTGAGAGGCGTTGACACAAACGGAAACGATGACCTGAAGCTGAGGATGGGGTTTCTTCTGATGCGATTTGCTGATCGCTGATGATCAGCGCTGGGGAGGACATAGCGAGCCGACAACCGAGGAGGTTGATATCAAACATCTCACTTACGATACAGACGCAAATGTGTATATAAGAGTTGGATCATTCGACATTTTGGAAAATAATACAGCAGCATCTCAATCATCTTCTCTTCACTTCACTTCCTTTCTAAGAAAGTCTCAAGTTAGCCCTGGCGGCTCAGTTTCAGCAACACAAACTTTATTAATTCTTCTTCGATCTATACAACCTTTAAAATGCATTCTCTTGCTATCGTCTCCGCCTTCTTCGCCATGGCTTCTGCCCATGGAGTCGTTCTCTCTGTTGAGGGAGCCAACGGAGTCACCATGCCTGGTCTCAGCAGTAAGTATCCATCTCACTTGGACCTGCACAACAGAATGTCTAACAGTGAATAGTTGCTGATGGAACGCCTCGTGATTGCTCGAGCAACCGATGCGGTTCGCAAGCCGACACCTCCATCATTCGTGATCGTGAGATCCGAAGTGGAGAGGCCAGCGCTCTGGGCAGGACCCAGGGTAATGGCCCTGTTGACCCCGCCGTCATGATCTCTAGCTTCCTGGGTAGTGGAAACGCTAATAACGTTCCCACCAACAACGGCACTGAGAGTGCTGCTGGTGTTGAGGATGACTTGTCCAACTTGCCCAAGGGTAACAACCAGGGCAACAACAACAACAACCGCAGGCGCCAGCTGGGTAACCTCTTGGGTGGACTCTTCGGAGGTGGCCGTGGAGGAGGTGGCGAGAAGACTGAGACAGCTGAAGAGACCAGCGTTGCTGCTTCTGCTGGAGAGGGAGCTACCAAGGGCTTGCCTACAGCCTCTGATAACGGCGAGGTCACCATGACCTACAGACAGGTAAGTCTTACCCATCTTCCTTGAGTAGTCTAACTAACTCCCTCAGATCAACCAAGATGGCGCCGGTCCAATGACAGCTGAAATCGACGCTACATCCGGCGGCAGCGACCCCGATGCCTTCCAAACCGCAGAGGTGACCCAAGATGTTCCTGGAATCGGCATCCAGGGTCTCTCCCTTGCCACCAACACCGACTTCCCCCTCAAGGTCCAGATGCCCCAGGGTATGACCTGCGAAGGATCCGTCGGGGGCGCCAACAACGTCTGCATCGTTCGTGTCCGTAACGGTGCTGCTGCTGGTCCTTTTGGTGGCTCTGGTGCTTTCACCCAGTCTGCTACTGCTAGAAAGCGTGCTATTGCTTTCCGTCTCAAGAAGCGCATGGAGATTGTTCGCTTCTAAGTGGTTTGTGAGGATATATTAGGGACAGTGGAGGGTGAGAAGATGATTGAAGATAGTTAGGGGCCTGTATCTGAGTAATATATGTATTATTACCTCCACCAATGGATACTCCAGAAGAATCAACCTTGCGTGCTTGATCTTTAAGCTTGTAGCATGTATAGTCTAGTACTCCATGCTTTGCAGTAAGTTTAGTATAGCCTTCTTTCACAATATACAGGGCCTAATATCTTAGATCTATAAGGCCTATATAATTGAAAAGTACTTCATTATGGTCGACACCCGTATGAGGTTATTAGAATTTATTTTCATCACAGTGTCTTGAAGGTACGTGAAGGTGCCTATTTATAGGAATAAGGCAACTTGGCGATCTGCATAACTTGCATCTTGCATGCATATTGAGGCCCCCAACGCGTATAGCTGTAAGCTTTAGCCAATAATTTCTAGCCTGGACGTTTCTCAACCAATCATTAGGCGCCTCATTTTATTAGGTAGAGATACTGGAGCCTGAATCACATTCCCCGCACTCTTCCTCCATAGCCAGCTGGCCAGTATCTTCCACTTGATTTCATCTCGATTATATTCTCCTAGAACATATGCAATTATAGATTTCATGTGCTGTTTGATTGAACTAGAGCAATCTATTAGTCGTCACACACTTTATTTTCCTGGTCAAAGTCTTAAAACCGACTGTGCCTAATACTTTTGCCGAACCAACTTACCAAGTCGACGCCATGTCTTTCAGGGAAAAGTTAAAGAAGAAGATTTTCCACCGCCATACAGAAGGACACACCTCAAAAAGGCCCATTTATACTGGGCCGAGTGAAGAGCCGCAATCGAGACTGTCGATAAGCACACGATCTAGCCACATACCTACGGTCGAGGCATCGGGAGTATCCTCAGCAGATCCAGGCTTGGATGACACAAGTGCGCTCCAAGAAGCCCCAGATGAACAGCTGCTTGCCCCCAAAGAAAGTGGCAATTCTATTCGACAGTTGTGGGCTGTGGCATACCAGAGCCTGCGAGATGAGGAAAATTCGCCTGTCCAAACGTTTGAAGATCAAATCCGTCACAATTTTCCTGGCATCGCCGAACAAATGACCTCACACGCAAACATGAAGGACTGGATGAGTAAGGTTGTCCAAATTCGTATGGATGAAGTCAAACGAGACACTTTGAAGCTGAGATTTGGGAATTTCGAGGTGGAAGCCCAGGACGTCGTCAAGTCGGTCCTTGCAGTAGTCGATTGGAGCAAGGACTATGTTAGCAAAGCCCTGAACTCAAATCCTACGGCATCTATTGCTTGGGGTGGCGTAACTCTGTTACTGCCGGTACGTCAATATTTTCTTATCGCGCGTCAGCCTCGGAAGACTAACTCTGGTTCGATGATCCGCTAGCTCTTCTTGAACCCCGTAGAACAAGCCTCATCTTTGGCCAAGGGACTCGAGCACATCGCATCGATCATAGTTCGGAGTTCTATGTGGGAGGATCTATATGTACGGCGCTACGAGTCTGCGACGAGCGATACCCTGCCAGAATCGCATGCTGAGTATCGTCGCGCTTTGGAAATGCTGTACCAAGAGGTGCTCAGGTTTCAGATGGTTTGCTACAGCTACTATAGCCACAAATCTGTCTCTCGTTTTGCTTTAGATTCCGTGAAGCATCATGGCTGGGGGACCTTCTTGGAAATATCAAGTATCGAGAGACCGAATTCGACAAAGTGAGCCAAGGTTGGAGAGATAAGATGTACAACGAGGAATGGGAGAAGGCAGAGGCACGACATGAGCAAGCCATGGGTCAGTGGCGAACGATCGGAACCGATATCTCTGAGCTCAGGAAAACGATCGAAGGAACTCAGAAAGACATGGATCGGGAAAAGATGCTTAATTGGCTCTCTTCGGTCGACACTTCAGTGCAGTACAGAGCTGCCCGGGAGAAGTACAGCAGCGGCACCTGCAACTGGCTGATACAAGAAAGCGATGATTTCAAGAAGTGGGAAAGGGACTCCAAATCATTCCTATGGCTCAATGGAAAAGGTATGTTGGGCGCTGTTTCTGATGTGTTCTCTTCGCTAATACAATTCAGCCGGCTCCGGGAAATCAATTCTGAGCTCATCCGTTATCAAATACTTGAAGGACCAGTACGAAAGCGACCCGGAAACCGCGCTTGCATACTACTTCTTCAGCTTCGGAAACGTAGAGCAACAAAAAGTGTCAGTCATGCTCTCATCACTTGTGCGACAGTTATGTGCAAGTCGCCCAGACACCCCACAGCAGATCAAACGTTTCGAAGATTACATGGCAAAGGGCGAGCGACCAGACATAGAGACTCTTGAACCCGCACTCATGTCTGCCGTTAGTGGGTTTTCTGCAGTCTTCATTGTTGTAGACGCTCTCGACGAGTGTCCGGTCTTGGATGGCGAGCGCCCGAGGCTTTTGAAATGCCTTCATCGCATCATCACCGCAATGCCGGATAACCTCCACATCCTTTGCACAAGCCGAGCCGAGCCAGATATTCATATGGCAATTGACAAGCTGTTGGATGCCCCGTCAAAAGCTGTCATTAATCTTACGGAAAATCAAGTGGGTTTGAATAGGGACATGCGTCTGTACATCGATAGCGTGCTGGGTACCGAGACGTATTGCTGGTGGTCCGACGACGTGATGGCTAAAGCGAGGGATATACTGATCGCGAGAGCAGACGGAATGTAAGTCAAGAGAGCGGCGCAAACCAGGTCGGTATCTTATAGCTAACACATGTTTTAGGTTCCAATATCTTGTTTGCCAGTTCGAAGTTCTTCAACATTTAGACTCGGAAGCATCTGTTCTCTCAGCACTTGATGATCTCCCTACGGGACTAGACGAAACATATAACAGGCTGCTTCTAGGGCTCAACAGCAAGTTCAGACCGCAGATCCTGGGTTCCCTCAAATGGTTGGCGTTATCGAGAAGGCCCCTACATCTCAATGAGCTTGCCGAAATCTTTATCTTCCGTCCAGAAACTGTCACCAAGATCCACAAGACCGAACGGCTGTTTGACCCGCGAGCGGTTCTGAAACATTTCTCTAGTCTCGTGACGACTGAGACGAGGAAGGGCGGTTTCGAAAACATCACATATGTCCGCCTCGCTCACTTCACAGTCAAGGAATATCTCACATCTGAACGCATTGAACAAAGCAAAGCAAAACAATTTTATTTTACAGAAGCGAATGCTCATCTTCATATTGCACATTGCTCTCTGTCATATCACTTATATCAAAATTTTGAAGACAACGCGGAACTGCCCTTAAATACTTATACAGTCCATGACTGGCAATTGCATTTGGAATCAGTCCCACGTGAACTATGGACGGGCGAGATCATCCGACTCGCTGAGCTCGCTCTCTCCATGCGTACTAAAAGCCTCTCGGAGATTATGTTCTACGGACATTTGACACGACTTGTTGATGGACTCGTCAATATGATGCAGCGGCCGTACTGCTATACCGCATGCATGGGGTTTCTTGAGCTCACAAAACTGCTGCTTCAAAAAGGTTCACGAGCCAGTAGATTCTTGATCCAGGAAGATATCGACTTAGCCCTCCGAGAGGCAGCGGAAGAGGGCCATATCGAGATTGTCCGCTTTCTTCTCAATGAACGTGCTAATTCCAATACGATCACTACTGGCGCGTTACAAGCCGCGGCGCGTCGAGGCCACCTAACCGTCATGAAGCTCTTGCTAGACAATGGGGCTGATGTCGATGCGCACGATGATAGATTTGGGTCAGCTCTAGAGGCCGCGGCAAAAGGCAGCAACCTGAAAGCCTTGAGAATGCTCCTGGATCGTGGGGCCAATGTGAGAGAGGCAGGATGTCCTGTTTCGTGCCTAATTACGGCGAATGAGTTATGGGACCAAAGTGATGTCACAGAGTGCATCCAGGCTCTGAAACTTCTTCTTGACAATGGTGCCGATATCAATAGAAAGTGTACGCGGCACGGCAGTGCTCTGAATGAGGCAGTCAAGGCGTGGCTACGCACGGGAACACGTACTTTATTCGACTTTGTTATAAAGCACAACGCTGACATTCAGTTGAACGATGGGCGAGATGGCACCCCGCTACAAGCGGCATGCTCCTCTCTCGCTGATGAACCTTGCTGTAAAGAAGCGATTCTGGCCCTGCTGCGCCTTGGTGCTGACCCAAGTGCTCAAGGGGGCAGTTCGGCAACACACTTCAGAAAGCATGTCATGAAATTCAGGCCGGGTTTGGTGTGATTCATCTACTTCTCAACAAAGGTGCGGAGATAAACCGGAAAGGAGGCTTTTATGGAACAGCCTTACACGCAGCCTGCGCGCAACCAAGCCCGGAAATGGTTAATCTGTTGCTTAGCAGAGGTGCTGACGTGCATATACACGGCGGGGTGTATGGGAGTGTCTTACAAGCGGCCACCTCCGTACCTGACCGATTTAAGCCCCTTAAATCTTCTGAAAAAATCGCACTTGTTGTGGAAAAGCTGCTTGACAGTGGCGCTGATGTCAATGCGCCTGGTGGCAAGTTTGGAAACGCGCTACAAGCTGCAGTCTGCTCAAATGCTAAAGGTGTGGTAGAAACTCTACTTATGAAAGGGGCAGAAGTCAATATGAAAGGAGGGATGTACGGCACCGCACTACAAAGCGCTTGTGTGCGAGGCAAAATTGAATCAGTCCGCTTACTTCTTTCCTACGGTGCTGAGGTTAATATCAAGGGAGGACGTTATGGAACCGCGCTCCAGGCAGCGTGCGCAAAACAGAAGTCTAACATAGTGCCGTTGCTTATAGATCATGGTGCCAATGTCCATGTTCAAAGCGGGTGCTTTGGCAGTGCCTGGCATGCTGCGGCTGCAACAACCTCCGGGAAGGATGAAGCCCACGACACATTGAAGCTGCTGCTCGATAACGGTGTTGATGTGAACCACTGCCATGATCGACATGGAACTGGTCTGCAGGTTGCACTCGAGCATTTGAAAGATAACATCGAAGATAGGATCCTGTTTCTCCTTGAAAAGGGCGCTGACGTCAATCTCGGAGCCGGTCCTTATGGGTTTCCATTGCAATCAGCTTGCGTAAGGCCTACAAATAGCTCACTCCGCCCTAACAGCCCCGGCCTCGTCTTCCTACTCAATAACTGCGCTGATATTGATATCAATCAAACAGGCGGGCTGTTTGGCACGGCTTTACAGGCAGCAGCGTACACAGGCATGACAGAAGGTGTTCAGTTACTGCTTGAGAAGGGTGCAGATGCCAACCTTCGCGGCGGCGAATACGGTAGCGCACTAAATGCGGCTGTAGTCAAAGGATATTGGGATATCGTGGAGATGCTATTGGAGGCCGGGGCTAAGGCAGACTGTCACTTGTTCCCCAAACCTGATGAGGAATGGCTGGGAGCAGTCGGGTTGGAGCATGGATACAATGCTGTGGAGCGGTACAGGAACTTTTGGGAGAAGCTTCAGTTGTACGAGAATGAGACTGCAAAAGGAAAGACTGTCTAGGTTTGTTTTATAAATCAATACAAATGAATCTATTTAATATTTAGAGTAATACATAAGTACAACGTAATAACGTATCTGACTAAACGCAACCACTATACTATTCAGCTAAGCCTTATCTAAAAGCCTGTCAATAGCACTCATGACACTGTACAGGCTCCTGGCTCGTTGGGCATCCTCCACCAACTTCTTGAACTCCTCCGCTCCAGTACCCTTTCCATCATATCCCCACTCCAATCCATAGTTCACCACATTACTATCAAAGGAGTAACGACCTCTATCCCGGCATAACCCGCAAAAGATCTCCTTAAACTCATCCGCAAAATGCATGCGCGGAAACGCGTTGGAAATCTCCTTGAACTCTTCTTCCAGTATAACGCCCTCCAAGTTAGGTAGATCCTCCGGCAGACCAAGGAGGTGCAAGTTTGGTCCAAGAAGATCGCCATGGACACCGAAGTGAACAAGCGCGACTTCAGGTTCTTTCCATGGTGCAATGGTCTCCATTGTATGAAGCGCGATGGCATCCCAGGCAATCTGCATACGGCGACTGCCTTGTTCCCAATTTCCATCCTTCTCAGACGTTGTGTTGATGAACTCGCGAGAGAGGTTCGCACTATCAACCTCGAACCGTCTGGTGTTCGTGACAAGCTCTTTCGTCCTGGACCAAGCGAGGTCGTGGAGAAGACAGCTTACGACGACAAGCTCAATGTCAAGAGAGTCACCTAGCCTGGCAAACTCGGGTATTTTTTTCTGGAGAAGAAGGCAGAAAGCTGCACTTCGGAGGACGTGGTTTAAAACACCTGGAGTCGCATACTTTTCCGCGTGCTGGTACGAAGATAGTACAAGAGGGGTCATGGGAAATTTTATCCCTGTTAGAAGAAAAGAAGGGAATGGGTTAGCAGTTGAGAATGTCATAGTTGCTGGCTTTGATTGTAAAGACGTGATAGAATGTAGGTTGATTGTATGAGTTTCTAAGTTCTGTCCGCTGAGTTAAGCTCTCAGCCACAAGTCTCAACTGCAAATAACACATCTAGCTCACAACTTAGACATTATACCAAATGACTAACCAATTGCTACAGCTAAAGGCTAATAAGAGGAAAACCTAGAGTATGACTCTTTGGCCGGCCTTGGAGGCATATAAGATGGTGCCTCCAATCCGTCGGCCAAGAAAGGTTAGCTCAACACCACAAATGGCGGAGTTGAGTTTATGAGTCAATCACAAGGTTAGAAAATACACTTCGGGTTTAACACAATGGATTGTATGAGTTTCAAGGTAGTTGTGATGCTGTTTTTGATGTTGGTTTGGCATATCACATTTTATACGAGAATGTTTGTCAGAAATTGCGACAGATCGATTAGTGCCATAGTAATAATTAGTAGACTACTAGAGAACTGGATAACAAGATGTGTCAGAGAATAGAGAAAATGCCAGAAGCTATCCATGCTCGATCGGGCGACTTATGTATAATTACCGATAACAGAGATGTTTGTAGGGTTGCATTGGGCCTTTGCCGTGTCGCAACACGTTTCTGGCTTCAAATAAAACCACAGGTCTTTACAGCCACCTGCGTCACAGGTTCAATGACCGCTTATGTTCAGTAATCATGAATTTCAGCTTGCAACACTTGTAGTCCATATGAAAAGGCGGTTGTCTCAATTGGTGTGCCGGGTTAATATCCGAATCAGCTCGGAATATATGCTTGTAAATCGGCATGTGTCTATGCTTATGAATCCCAACCACTAGCACAAGTCAGGACTAGCCGACCTGTATCTCATGAGAACACCAATGAATAAAGAATAAACGTGCATCCGAATAGTCTCGGGCAACACGACTGCAACCTTCTTCTCTCGGGCGGATTACTGATGTCAATGCCAATCAATGGCGATTTCGATTTGTAAAAACTATTGCAGGCTGTTCTTGAGGATCGAGGGCGTTTTGGAGTATTGTTTACAAAAGATAGAGAAGTGGTCTTGTATGGTATATCTATATAACAGAGTCAGATCTCTCGTTCTAAATCTCACTTATATCAACATTTCGATATCTTCTAATACCTTGAGCCAATTACCTGAAAATAAATAACTCATCACCTTCTCAAGCAAACAAAATGTCCAAGACCGTTGCTGGTCTTATTGCGGCCCACGAGCATGTCTTTCGTGACATCCTATTCTTACCTAAAACAATCTAAGCAGACGATAGTCCTCATGGTTTCGCTCCATTCCCAACTATCGCCGAAGTTAACAAGGTCACCAAGCCTCGCCTTACCATTGTCGGTACGTGACCCTGGAATACAAATTACAATGTCACCGAGTATTTTCTAACGAGGTATTATAGTCGCTTGCGTCGATCCTCGATGTAGCGTTGACAAATTTATTGACTTCACCCTCGGAGTCCCAGAGGGTGAAAGTAAGTCAAGAACAACACAAGACAATCACCGTCAAGGAACTAATCGCATCCAGTGGTCATGGTCTCGCGTAACGCAAGCGGGAACATCCGCTTCGCTGTCCGGGACATTCTTCTTCTAGACACCCGCTTCGTGATCGACGAGCTCGTTATTGTTCATCATAGCGACTGTGGCTCAACCATGTTTACCAATGAGTGGATGCGTGACACTATCAAAGCGCGGGTGGGTGAGAGTCACTGGGATGAGATTGACCAGATTAACTGGGGCGCCAATACCGAGTAAGTACTGAGTCTACAGATCGAAACAAATTGTCGCTTGCTAATAGCTGAGTGCAGCATGGCGGACAGTGTTAGAGGTGACCTCGAGTGGCTTCGCAAGAATCAAGTTATTAGAGACGAGCTTAAGAACACGGCTCGTGGATTTCTCTTCGATATCAAGACTGGAAAGGCTGAGGAGATTAAACTTGCTTAGGTACTTGTATTCCTGGTTGGGCTTGAGAGGCGTTCAAAGCTCCCAGCCTCGTGGCCCCGGCAACAGAAATCATCCGACACTGTATATACTGTCTTTTTGCCTTAGAGAGTAGCTTATCTATCAATATCCCCACATATTAAAGCTCAAACTAGATATTTTCTTATCCCGAATTGTCTACACCGCATGCATACGGAACATTGCTATATCTAAGGCCGCACGGACGTGCTCCACGGACTGGTATCGGAAGTTCCGCGGTGCATGGAACCAGCTCGTCGAACGTTACTCATAGTGCCGGCTCGCAAAGGAAGGAGAAAAGTTGATTGCAGTTCATGGACTCATCAACAGACTGAAGAATGCGATTCCCGACCGCTGCCACGCTAGCCACTGGGACTCTCACATGCCTACATCACAGTGCTGGCATGTCAACTGGGGCGGTCCCGATGCTTCAAAAAGCCCAATCCACCATCGTCGGCGGCATGAATTGCTAGCCCCTTCTTGGAGCTGGGCCGCGCTAAAAGCCCCAGTCTGCTGCAGGATCCCTATAGATGGTATTAGCGTTGTCGACGCCCTCACCATTAAGACCCCATGTCTAGAAACGAAAGCCTGTAATCTAGCCAGCTGCGTTTGCGCGGGGCACTGTATATAGAAGTGGCTGAGAAGGGAGCTGGCGGTTGGATAAGTAACTTCGAAGAGAGATAAGAGCATATTCTCATTGATGGAAATAGCCTCTGTGTGGGTGTCGTCTATTTTGATGAGTCTCCTCGGAGAATATCGCATCTTTTCATCTCGCCAGTTATTGAAGGGCGCGAAATTTTGCAGGAATCCAGCTTCCTCGTCTCCTGTCTCATGCTGGAGCCGTTAAGGACTGGGAGGGCGGTCTTTGTGTGAAAAGGGGCCGCGATGTCAAGGCTGAAAGACTCTCACTGAGAGATGGTCCCCGGTCTTTCTCTGGCCTCTTGCTGTTCAGTAGAGAGCAAGGAAAGGGATACGAATGTTATTGATCTCCTTTAAGCCAGACCCATAGCCAAGCAGATAACCTTTTGCTAGCTGGTAATTGTTTGTTTGCGACGTGTCTGAAATCTGATCCATAAGCTGTATGGTGTAGACTACTTGTAGACTGATTTGCAGTTGACACTTGTGGCTGAGAGCTTAAATCAGCAAACAGAACTTAGAATTCTCAGTTCGAAGTTGTATTTTAGTACTACGTTTGATTCTCTGATCTTCTGTGGTCAGGATCTGACAAGGTTCACAAATAAAAGCTAATAACGTTGTGCGACAGCATGTCCACATTTCGCGCCAAAAAGCAATGCTTCTTACAGCCAAACGATAGGCATAAGCTTTTTAAGAACATTTTTACTTTGCTTGCCGTGACCTCGTAAGAACTCAACTACAGCTAACCCTATAAAGTCTTCATAGTACACGAGAAGCTATCGCAACCTTTCCCCCAATTTCCATCATTAAATACCAACCCACCGTACCATTCAATATCGAGAAGCAGGGGATCCAACATGACCGGAAAGGATGGTATTAGGGCGAGATGGTAAGTCCTACCTACAGTAAGTGCTGAACTACATACTAACACGGAGTAGTCTACGAGCATCGAGAAAAATACTTTGTCTAATACAGCGACCTGATATCTCGGACACCGTCGATCACCGCCCTGAAGTACATCGTAAAACCAAATTACAGCGCAATGCCCCATGGAATCTCGCCCGGATCTCTCAAGGCCATGCCCGAGACGATAATTTATTCCAATACCGCTACGGTGTAACCAAAGGACCAGGCGCATATGTATATGTCATTGATTCTGGCATTGATATCTTGCATGCTGAATTCTCTGGTCGAGCTTTTTACGGAGAAAACTTCCTCCCAGGATCGCCAGACTGCGATGAAAATGGCCATGGCACTTACATGGCAGGAGTTATTGGAGGCAAGACGTACGGTGTGGCTAAGAATTGCACTTTAATTTCGGTCAAGACACAACACAAACATGGCCCAGGCAAAATGTCAGATATGGCAAAGGGCATACATTGGGTTATCCAAGATGCCGCCAGGAGAGGTGTTTCTGACAGGAGTGTCATAAACATATCTATAACAGGTACATATAATCCCAGTGTCAACCATGCGGTAAAGAAGGCTACAGATGCTGGTATCACGGTGGTTGTCTCCGCAGGCAATCACGCAAAGTTTGCTTGCAACTACTCTCCTGGCTCAGCCATTACTGCCATCACAGTCGCTGCGATTGGTCGCGATGACTGCCGCTGTGCTTTATCAAACTACGGCCCCAGTGTTGATATTTTTGCTCCGGGCTCTAGCATCCCTAGCGCTTCGATCTCAGTTGGTAGTGGAAATGGATATACTTCTGGCACGAGTGCAGCAGCGGCGCATGTGTCGGGCCTAGCTGCGTACTTTATATCCAGCGAGAACCTGAGGGGATTTAAGGCTGTGAGATCGCGAATTCTTAGTGCAGCCTCGAAAGGCGTAGTCAAAGATTCGCGGTGCAGTAGTAACCGTCTTGCATTTAACGGTGTGTCAAGAAATTGAACTCTTTGTATAACCTCGATACGAGTTGAATAGTGAACGGCTCATGTTCTTTAATATCTTCATATAAGCCTAGAATATTGATCCTAAAACCTTGGCAAGACTTTTCTTATACGTTCAATATACTCAGTCTGCGCTTGGTGTTGTTACTCTGCCATCCCTTTGCTCTCTCAAAACCATTTTTACCCTCGTAGAAATCTTCAAAAGCCTGAAGAATACCTTCAGCACTAGTGGAAACGAATGGCCCATGCTGAACGATCGGTTGGTCAAGGATCTGGCCGGCGATTAAGAGAAGACGAGCGCTGTAGGCTTGGCTCTCAGCAACCTGGATAGAAACGGCGTCTCCTCCTGGTTTATACAACACCGTACCATGCTCATCCACCCTTGCCAAAGCTCCGGTTGGAGATACGAAATCGGCAGAACCTTCAAAGACAAAAGAGAATGCATTCCAACCCTTGGGTAGGGGTTGGACCAGCGTGCCACCTGGGTGAATCCCAACATCTAGATACCACACAGGGGTATATGACAAGTCTTTGACGCCATCGACATCACCGACCTTGCCTGATATGACTTTTATAAGAACCTTGCCGTCGTCTAGATGCACAATCGGGATCTCGCTGGCTCTCAGATCTCGATACCTGGGCTCACACATCTTGAGATGTTTTGGGAGGTCAACCCACAACTGTAAGCCAGCACCTTGGTTTCCATCAGGGCTTTCGACCGGCTGTTCGGAATGCATAATGCCTCTAACTGCAGTCATAAACTGCAAGTCTCCAGCATTCAAGATGCCCCTATTCCCAGCAAAGTCCTCGTGCTCAATAGCGCCCTTGAGGATGTAGGTCACTGTTTCTTGTCCTCGGTGAGGATGATCGGGAAAACCTGCACCATTGTCACTCTTCATGTAATCAAGCATGAGAAATGGTGAGAAGTTCCGCTGTTGTCCGCTGCCAATGGAGCGTCGTACTCTAGCTCCCGCACCTTCGGCCTGTTCGATCGCGGTGAAGGTTTTACTGATCCCTCTTAGTTCCGGCATGGTCGATAGCTGGCTGTAGTGAGGAGATTGCGTTGGTTCTTAACTTCTGTGTCAGTAATATATAAGTATTGGTAGGCGTGGCTGAGTCTTGTTCAGCAACTTCGATAAATTAGAATAAGACTTGGCCAGGCGATGATGTATATATATGTGCGTGGGCACATACTCAGCCTAGAACTAGAGTTAAGTGATTCTGATTGTTAATGCTTACGAGATGTAGGTGGGGCAATCATATACCAGAGTCGGCTGAATCATAGAAGCCTATGTTATCATGTTGTTAAACAATGTGAGCAAACTTGGATATCTGCTGCGCAGTAGAGCTCTGCTCGCCGTGCATGTCAGTTATTAGAACTAAGATTAAATGCTGGAGTAGAGATAATCTCCTTCCAGATTTTACATATTTATCGTGCAACTTTCATATTCACGACGTGGATTGGCGCGAATGGGCAGCTGAGTACAAGAAGGTGGCATTACAAATTAACCGCGCGGCAGCTCGGCCTTTTGGAAAGCTTACCGCGCGGGAATTCCACTCAGCAAGAGCAGTATAATAAATAGAGTTATAGACTTCATAAGGAAATAGGCTGCATTGAGGAATAATCTAGAGTCGCCTGGGTAGCATTGATAAGACGAATTTGCAAAAGGTTAACATCAAGGATCTTAGTCTTCAGTCTATAAGAAGCTATAACCGCCAGCTCAGGTCAGTAACACTATACCAGTCTACAGGTGAATAGGAGGAAGGACTTCAGGAGGTTCTAGGTTGACTAGCGCTTCTCATAGCAAGTATTAATCTCTCTATTGTTTACTTAATTATAAAAGACTTTTGCACTCTTAATATGGTTGTCATAAAGTACCTTAGCTAGGACGAAGACTGCTAGCCGTTCTAGTTCTCTGCCTGTTCTGACCGCCTACTCAATCGTCGCCACCATCTCAGTCCAGACTGTTGCGATATCGCACTATCAATGTCAACCTCTACCAAAAATGTCATACAATCAATTCCCGAACAGAAGACGAGTGATACAAGCATGCGTAAACTGTCGTATGCGCAAGACGCGCTGTGACGCTGCTCAGCCAAGATGCGGCCTCTGCGCTTCACAGAATGTTGATTGCGTCTACCGAGATGCGAAGCAGCCTAAGATTGACTATAACACTCAAGTCCTCCTGGAGCGGATGCAACTTCTCGAAGATCGCATCCTGTCGTCGAATTCAACATCGCAATGTCAGAAAGCTCTACCTCAAGCGTCACCAACGAGCCATCATGATCAACAGCCTGACTCAATCACCGAGGGACGAGAACCTGTCTTTGAAGTTCAAATACCGTTGTCGCATACGGCCAACGCCAATCACGTTTTCTCATGGAGCTTGGTCCAGAAACTTCTGGAAGAGAATGGCACAGACGAACAGAACTTGCCGAGCTACGCAGATGCAACTGAAGTCTTCTTCCAAGAGCACCAGAACAGCAAACATCCTTCAACAACATCGCAGCCTCTTTCCTCGTGGAAGCTCTACGACAGCCCGTACTTTAGTTTATTTCGCGAGGATAGGATAGCACGACTACACGACTTGATTCACCTGTACTTTACAAAAGTCAACATTTTCTTCCCTCTGCTATTAAAGAGGGATGTTTCGAACATCTTCGAGATGGTAGCAGCGAGGGAAGTATATGGAAATGACGAGACATCAATGGTTGATATGCCGAAATATGGGCTGCTTCTTGTGGTCCTTTGTCTGGCATTGTTGAGTTCGAGCGGACAATCTGACATATCCATCGAAAAGAGCCCTTTCTCAAACAGCTCGAACAGTCCTGAGGATCAGCTGAGAAGCGAACTATGGAGCAAAGCAAGGTTGATACTGGGCTACGTCTCGACTGATATGTCGCTAGAAGCTACTCAGGCCAGTATGCTCGCAAGGTGAGTTATCAATCCACACCTGGTAGAGCTAACTAACAGCTCAGCATCTACATGGGTGCATCGGGTGCAGTAGCAGAAGCCTTTCACTGGGCGCACGCAACGGCCGTCAAGTGCGAGACCATGGCCCGATTACAGGCAAACAACGATACTATCTCTGATGGCTTCCGTCGCTTGTACTGGATATCCTTCATATACGAATGTGATTTCATATCCGAGATATCAATTGTATCGCCATCTGGTATAGCGAGATATGAAGACAAAATCCCATACCCAGCCTTCACTGCGGAAAACCATCCTATCTCGCCAGAGTCATCAGAAGCCAGGAGCCAGGAAGAGCTCGTCGCGTTTCAAATAACCACAAACTCAGCCATCAGACGCTTTCTGAACACTGTCAACAGTGTTGTTTACGATGATAAGGAGCAGTTCCGGACAAGACGGTCGAACTACGCATCTTGGCTGCTCAGAATATCAGAAGATCTCTGGTCTCATCACTCTGCCATATACCGCAATCTCCCCGAGTTCCTCCTCAGTAATCCCTCTCAAGATGTCTCAATGATAGGGGCTGATACAAGCTCTCCTGCAAGCCTCCAATCACCAACAGCGCGTATTCAGGGCATGCCTGTCGGAAATAACTCATGGAATATCTTGAGACTTAAGGGGAGATACTATGCAGGTCAATATATCATCCACAGACCTTTTATCGAATTCATCGTTCTCAATATCGACAACTTCGAATCGCATCCTTGCAAAGACGCAGTTCTGAAACGATCCAAGTCTTGTTTGGATGGATGTACGGGGTTCATCAAGGTGTTTGACGTTCAGACGGTAAATAGCTTGACGTGTTTGTTCCCAACTGGGATGGTGTGAGTGATCCTGCTGCTGTTGCTTTGGCTATTACTAATGGTGTCCGTTTTTGTCAAGCACCTTTACTATGAATATCATCCTGATGGTTGCGACCATCTTTCCGATATTCCAGGATCTGCTGCCTGAGGATGTGGAGGATGTCATTCTGGCTGGGAAGAGGAACCTCGCTCGATTTAGCCAGAGTGTGGCAGAATTTTCATGGCATATTGAAATACTAAAGAGGCTTGATGTTGCGCGGAGAAATAGAATGGCAGGAAAGGCGGAATGATAAATAACTACTTGAATTGTAATCCCATGTCGAAGCTGACTTTACATATCGATACAGATGTTTCTTGCTTTTTGTATACTAAACTTAGGTACATGATATGTCTAACGGCAAGTCTATGCTGCGACAGGTACAGGCTGAGCTTGCAGTTGTTGTTGCTTCTTCGCGTCAGCTTTCAACTTCTCCTCCGGCGACAGCTCAAAGATACCAACACCCGAAACAGATGCCTCCTTAGAAGCCACTTCACTTGGAGTACCTTCTGATTCAATAACCTTTCCTTCCAGCCTCTTATCTCCAGCCTTCATGGGCGCATACGTCTTCAGCAGTTCATTCAACTGTTCCCTCTGCATGCAGTTCTCATACTTCCAGCTTGCAGCCAGCTCATCCAGTTCCTCAAAGCTCTTGTCCTTGAAATAATCTGCCCACTCGGGGATCATGTACTCAGCCATGGTGATGCCTCGAATACCTCGGAAGACGTGCATGTGCATGCGCCATTGCCAGGGGTACTTCTTGGAGTACTGTGCAGGCACGTTATCTTCAAACCACTGGTGTAGTGGACCGAAGAGGCCATCTTGGAGATGTGCGTCGTCGTAAGCCCATGAGTCGACGGCGAGATCACGTTTCTTCTTAATGATGGGGCCGAGAAGTTTGAGCCAGGCAGAGTCTGGGGAGACATGGGTCATTCCCATCACGTTGACGTCTTTGTATGCCCAGATCGACCATGCTGAGCTGTGTTAGTGCCATCCATGGAATGGGGTGATGTCACGGGCAACCTACCAATGCTTTCAGAAGTGTAGATAGCCATCTGCCGATCCAGCATATTGTATCGCTCTTGGTTCTGAACTTCCCAGT
Source organism: Fusarium pilosicola (assembly GCA_020615335.1). NCBI lineage: Eukaryota > Fungi > Ascomycota > Sordariomycetes > Hypocreales > Nectriaceae > Fusarium > Fusarium pilosicola. The sequence goes on along the minus strand of JAGQDI010000035.1, from coordinate 161,623 downwards.
CTGGGTTGTACTCTTTTCGTTCGTAGATGGGACCGAATTCACCTACAGACCGATGTTAGTTTGGGTCATGAAGAGGGCTCAAACAAACCTACCATTCCAGATTGGCACGTTATGCTTCTTCATGAACTCCACCTTCCGGTCGTACATCCTTCGAATGTAGCTCTCTTGTTCTTTTGTCCCCTGGAATCTACCGATTCGGTTCGGGAACCCAAAACCACAGTAGTCATGGATGGCGTATACCGAGTTGTCCCATACTCTGTCGAAGCCTGTAAAGTCCATGCTGAATCTGTGTCGAAGCCCTCGTCAGTACGTCTGCAGAAGATTGATTCGGGTAGACTGTACTACTCACGTGTTGCCTTCTAAGAATAGGATATGGTCAGGATCGATATTCCTGATTGCCGGCACGATCCGGTCGTAGAAGGCCAACAGACGATGCCATTCAGAGTCGGCAGGCTCATTCATGGGATTGTAACCAGCAACCCATGGATTTCCCTTATACCTTCGGGCGATATGCTCCCAAAGATTGATCGCTCGATCCTGAAAGTGTTTGTGATCCCAAAAGGCGGCATATCCGGTCGGGTTATCGCAGTGCCAATCCTGGTTTTGTCCACCAGGTAGGGCGTGGAGGTCGAGGATAGTGTAGATACCATACTTGGCGCACTGCGATTTTGCATTAGCAGTTGGCAATGAGTAGAATTCATGCGACTTACGAGGTTTATGACTCGGTCAACGTGCTTGAAACCCTCTTCTTTGATAACGAATGGGTTCATGTCATCTTCAAAGTGTCTGTAATTGAGACATAATCGTAGGCAGTTGAAGTTCAACGAAGCAAGGAACTCGGCATCTTTCTCGCCGAAAAAATATTCGAGGAACTTGTCGAAGAAGAAGTCGTGCTTCTCTTGGCCGAGCACCTTGAGGAGCGCTGCTCGGATCTGGTGTTCTCGTCCAGGGAAGCCGTTCATGAAGTTCTCCATGAGCATCCAGCCGCCGAGGGCAGTCTGTGTGACAATGTTAGTACATCATGACAGTGAGTATGGTATGGGTATGACAACTTACGCCACGCAAGAGCACTGCATCGCCATTGGCGTCGACGATGCGATCACAGTCTGTCTTTAGGATTCCGGAAGTCATGATTGGAGTCAGCAGCCGGTGAATTGGTCAACAATAGTGCAAGCAATCCAGAAACAGGCGCGCATGGACTTGTCCTAAATACCCCATGGTACATGCTCCCTCGGGACTAAGTCCACTTTGCACATCTCATGATTATACCAATGATGTTAGCTCATAAGGACGCGCGTGGATTACCGAGGATAAACATCCGTCTCTTGAGCATGAACATACCTTTCGGGGGAGTGAATTCCTTGCCCCGAGACCAAGCTGGAGAGTATGCAAGCCAATCATAGCGCTTCGGGGCAGCTAAATTCTAACCCCGACATCCTCAAAGTGGAACACGAGTCGTGAAATTCGTAGGGGCAATGATTTAGCTCCCCGAGACGCCATGATTGGTCCATTTTGATCCTCCGTCTCCGCAACATCTTACTCATGACTCTAAACAATTCTTTGGTGTTGCAAAGACTTCACAGATTCCCCGATGAGTTGCTGCATGACCCGACACATGGAACGATCCCCACGAGCAATATGCGGAGTTCCCCCAGAAAACTGGTCTCGACCCCGCAAAGTTTAGCTGCAACGCTATCGAATTGATGGGGTGAATGACACCCGAGTTTTCGGATGCTAACCAGGTGCACTCTAGGGTGGCAGCAATATAGGCAAAAGCCCTCCCGGTTTTTTATCACATCGCAAACACATATATAAGACTACCAACCATGCAAGGTGACTTGCTCTTATCTTCTTCATCAACACCAACATTCTCTTTGGATTGATCTTTCACCATGAACTTTCTTCGCAATCGTCTCCCGGCTCCGAAGCAGGACTTGCTCGCCAAGCAAGCCCGCCAGCAGGGCACCACCGACGCAGCGTACAAGCCTTCGCGTATATCTGAGCTCTCGAAGGAGTCTCCAAGCTGGTACAAGTCAGCTGCGCGGCGACATCTTTACTTCCTGCTCTTCCCGGCATGTGTTGTGTCATACGCAACCTCTGGATACGATGGAAGTATGATGAACTCCCTGCAGACTGTTTCCTACTGGGATGACTTTTTTGACAACCCTCGGGGCTCTCAGCTTGGACTCATGAGCGCTATCATGTCGCTTGGCAGCATCTGTTCCACGCCAGTTGCGCCGTTTGTTGCTGATAAATATGGCAGACGGTGGGGTATCACTACAGGAAGCATAATCATGATTGCTGGTGCTATTCTGCAGTGCGAGAGTACCAACTTTGCCATGTTTGTGGTCAGCCGTTTCATTCTGGGTTTTGGTCTGTCTTTTGCTACGACTGCGTCTCCTAGTATGGTCAGTGAACTGTCTCACCCCAAGGATCGAGTCACCATTACAGCTATCTGCAACACTTGGTAAGCCAATCTCTTCTACCTATACGTTTGTTTGCTGACTTGTCTAGTTGGTTTCTGGGCTCTATCGCAGCTGCTTGGATAACCTACGGCACTCGAGTGATCCCCAGCACTTGGTCATGGAGAATCCCTTCCTTGCTTCAAATGGCACCCAGTATCATCCAGCTATCGACTGTCTGGTTCCTCCCCGAGTCCCCACGATGGCTCATTTCGAACGACCGTAGCGAAGAGGCCCTCGAAGCACTTACAAGGTACCACGGAGAGGGAGTAAAGACGGAACTAGTAGAGCTGGAATACGAAGAGATCCGAGCCGCAATCGAGCAAGAAAAGTGTAGGTCGCTCGCTTCCGCTCTATCATACTTTACTGACTCTCTACAGTGTCTGGTCAAACTACTTGGAAGTCTATGGTCAGCACCAAGGGCAATCGCTACAGGATGTTCCTCGTCATCTGCATGGGCCTAATGTCTCAATGGTCTGGAAATGGACTGATCTCGTACTGTAAATCAACTTCATTAGTCACAATCTGATGGATCTAGCTGACTTGATGACTTTACAGATCTCTCTCGCGTCATGGACAGTGTCGGCATCACCAACAAGAAGACGCAAGCGCTAGTCAACGGCCTCATCAACATTTGGAACTGGGCCCTCGCTCTCACTAGCGCCTGCTTCGTCGATCGCGTCGGTCGCCGTCCTCTCTTCCGAATCTCTACAATCGGCATGTTGCTGGTCTTCACAGGGTGGACCATCGCATCGGAACGCTTTGCTGCCACCGAGGCCAAGTCTGCTGGCGTGGCGGTCATGGCACTTATCTTCGTGTACGAGATCTTCTACTGCATGGCTTTCTCGCCCCTCCCTGTAGCATACTCGGTTGAGGTTCTCCCGTACTCTATCAGAGCCAAGGGAATGGGCGTGTATGTTCTTGCGACGAAGTGTGCTGTTTTTGTGAATCAATATGTCAACCCTGTTGGACTGGATAGCATTGGGTGGCGGTACTACCTTGTTTACGTTGCTGTCCTGATTGTCGAGAGTTTCATCGCCTACGGTTGGTTTCTAGAAACAAAGGGTAAAGCCTTGGAGGAGATTGCTGTCATTTTTGACGGCGAGGCTGCAGATGTCACTATTGACGAGCCTACCAGGGCCAAGGTCTTTAACACTGAGATGCCTACGACACTTGAGCAGGAGAATGTCGACCGCAAGGTTTAAGATCAACAAAATGGAGTAGCCTAATTAAATCAGTGTAATAGTTTTATTTACTTCTTGGGGTTTAATTGGATTACTCTCCGTTGCATTGTTTTTTATACTAGGCTACGCGCTTCTCCCTTTTTAAACTTTGTGAAAAACGGTATAGCTTATTACGTTATCATCGCGATGGTTATGAAATTCTCTCGATATGCTATTAGATTTAATTTTAAAGAATTTTAAAGAATTTGGCTTGACTTCAGATGGGAATCGTAGCGCGAGTGAATTGCTAGAGAAAGGAAAGCTGAAAGCCGTGGCTGAGATGCTCTGTTGACTCGGACATGGTGTTCTTATTGGTCCCCAGTACGGCACGTGCAGGGTCCACCGTGTCCTTGTCCTACCTGGTCATCTCCCGTCCAACCCCTCCAACGCTCCAGACCGCGTTTATTATAACAATATAAGCGTAGCAATTTACAGACTAGCCCCGGTCCGACGGCTTGCTTCCATTTCTTCTCAAACAATCAGCTAAATCGCGACAATACAATGGAAGGCCTTGACCTGCTCACTCTCCCATTAGCGTTCCAGAACGGCTCGGCCCGCCTTCTCACCGGAGATCTGGTCGTACACGACATTGAGCGCTGGTGTCATCGAAAAGGTCAGAAAGATGGCATCAAGCCAGTCATGGCTGTTCTGTTTTTCAACACGGGCCCTGATGCTGTAGACTATGTCAAGATCAAGGCTCACGTTGCTGCGAGAGTAAGTCACAAATTCCCCCATTCATGCCGGGGACTGGTGTGAGGACAATAGCTGCGATGTCACACACAAAATACTCCCCGCGTCAACATTGCAGAGCATAATTGACCCGCTGAGGAATAGGCTGGTGTCAGCTACTGGGTATATGAAATGCCCGTCGATGCATCGACAATAGAAGTCATGACCCAAGTCAAGGAGCTGAACATGAACCCTCAAATCCACGGCATCCTTATACAACGCCCGTTGCCTGACCAGTTAAATGAAGCAAAAATCATGGCATACATCGATCCGGTGAAGAACATTGAGGAGTACGACAAAGGTCAGGCGGACAATATTGCTGCAGACGCATTGATCCGCTTGCTGGCAAGGTATGGATTGCTAGAGTCCGCACAGCAGGCCAAAATCCAGATTGCCGGTTTTGGGAACATCATCACGAAAGAATTTATCAACCAGATGAAGCACCAATTTCCCTACGTAAGCGCATCTAAAAACTTCGATCTTATCCATGAAGGTAAACACGAAGCTCTACAAGAGGGAGTTCAGGCACCACGAGAAACCATGATCATCTCGGAACTGCATCGTGGACCTGGCTTCATCAAGGCCTCCATGGTCAAGCCGGAAGTGAGTGTCTTGGTTGATCTTGGCTTCTATGTTACAGAAAAGGGCGTCATCGGCGACGTGAGCCACGCTCTATTTGATAGAAGTCATCTAGCAATCGCTCCGACACCGGGAGGAGTTCTTCCTATCTTGCTATGGATCATGATGGAGCGGACGATCAGGGCCAAGCAGATGATTGTGAAGGTAGAGCAGCGAGGGTGTTGTTGTTTGACGATGTGAGATTAGCAGAGATGGCTTTACTAAGCTCTGTAGTAATATGAGTTCCCAGCCTGATACTACCATAGTCCACGTCGTATCTTAAACCTACATCTTCTGCCTCAATGTAAGGTAGAAACTCATAGATACTTCAGTGAAGGCCAATATGAACTTTCGCCTAATAATATCTACTGTAGCAAGTATACTGCGACTTAATTCTATGACTTATTAACTGCACTCTGTCTCATCGGGCACGAAGACGTGATTCTGCAGATCATCTCACCTTCAGCCCAATCAGGCAACGGCCGCAGTGACGAGTCAGCGGGGTCATGGCTTACCAGTTCACTTCTCTCCATTTCTTTCAATACAATAACTGTGTTTATTCTTAAAACCTGGTATGAATCTTGAAAAGGAGAACGATTGCACAAATTACTCTGGTATTGACGAGGACAATCTCAAATGTCCAAAACCCATTACAAGTCAAGAAGCCGGAAGTCGACGTACGCGGACCGAGAGCAAGCCCTCACGTTGGTGGGAGGGTCTCTGCCCATCATCCTCAAAATCCACGATATCTCTGGAGCCACTGAGTTCTGGAGAAGAAGATCTTCTGCCATTGCCCAGCTATCCTGCCGAGGCGGAAGCGAGGACCCGTGCCATTGACAGATATTTCGCTGCCGAGTCCCAGCGAAGAAAACGACAACTAAAGATCATTCTTTTCGGCGACGAGCACGAGAAGAGTCTTTTCCTGAAACAGGCTCGCCTTCTTGAGCTCCCGCTTTCTCATAACGAACGGGCAGATGTTAGGGTCGAGGCGAGGCGCTTTGTCGCGTCGATGTGCCGGGAATGCTTGCTGATTGTCAATGAATATGCTTGTACACCAAAATTGATCAATGCTCATACAGTTCTGGGGCGTGTCAAGGACATTTTGTCGCGCGAAGGACTCGATGATGAAGAAACGGTTGAAAGCATGGTCAGCCTGTATTGCGACGATGAGCTGCGGCTCGTGCTTAAGGAGTCTGGCCATAACCTCGAAGACATCGAGCGACGATTCTTGAATGACCGCTTTCCGCATATCCTCACCTGCTCCTGCACTACGAATGGCGGTCTTAGTAAGCTCGTGAAGCGAGTCTTTGCACCAGAGTATGCCCCAACAGAGCATGACTGGTTTCACTTCGATCAACGCCGTTTGGGGCAAGTTGTCCAAGAGGCTCTTGTCCATCGAGATAACCACACGCTGCAACTGTTACAAATCACGGATCGGTCAACACAGAGGCGAAAATGGATTCACATTCTGGTGGATGACGCGGCCTGTCTTGCTTTTATCTGTAACATGGCCGTGTATGACCAGAGCCTACTAGAAGATGAGACCACAAGCAGACTTCACGAAGATCTCATGCTGTTTGACTCGATTTCCAACTCAAGATGGTTCACGCAAACGCCATTCTTCGTGATTTTATCAAATGTTTCAGCGTTTAGAAGTAAGATTCTACAGTCACCGCTGTCAAAATGGTTTCCCCAGTTTGAGGGAGGCGATGACGGAGATGCAGCGCTCGAGTTTATGAAAGACCAGTTCCGGGAACTTGCGAAATCTGAGCAGAATGTGTATACACATGTTGCAGATATTCATAGCGCAGAGGGCGTGATGGGTGCCATTAAGACTATGGAAAATACGCAGCTTAGTAAGGTCTTGAAGGAGCTTGGCATGCCTCCTGTTGAGTGTAAAAGTTAGCTAAGAAGCTTTAAGCCTGGACACCGCAATATATAGGTCTAATGTTTTCATAATAGCGATCCGCTTTGGATCTTTATTTGCAGCGCCAACAGGACACCTATGGTAATCTTCTCAACTATTTACGTCTTATCTGAGAGATAGACTACTCAATCTTAACTACAACTTTGCTAAAATGCTTCTGGTCTACAAGGTATTGGTACGCACTTGAATCGGTTAGCCTTTCTTTCAAGTCGTGGTGGTATATGGTTGACTTACTCCTTGAGCTCCTCGAGCTTGAAGACCTGTTGGTCGAGAACGGGCTTGATATCAGAAGCCTCAATTGCGCGAACCTTGTCAAGTTAGTAACCACGTAAACGAAGAGCGGTGAAGGTACAGTGAGGAAAGCCACTATCCAAAAACGTACCATTGCGTCAAATTGATCGCGGCTTCCGACGACTATTCCCCTGACGACAGCCATGCTGGACAGGATCTGAGGGAAGCTCGGTCCGGTCTCTCCGTGTCCAGCAATCCATCCAATTATGGTGACAAAGCCACCGATGTTAACAGCTTTGAGGCTTTCCGTGATAGTGTGCGAGCCCCCAACCTCGAGGACGTGGTCAACACCGCCTCCAGTGAGTCTCTTGGCCTCCTCTCCCCAGTTAGGAATCTCCTTGTAGTTGATGACATGATCAGCTCCCAGCTCTTTCAGCCTCTGAGCCTTGGCCGCTGATGACGTAGTGGCAACAACTCGAGCACCGGCAGCCTTTGCGAATTGCAGGGCAGAGATGCTGACTCCACCGGTGCCCTGTGTCAAGACCCAGTCGCCGGGAAGGACTGGCTTCAGACCGTAAAGGCCATTCCACGCTGTAAGGGCGCTACAGGGTAGTGTTGCAGCCTCCAGATAACTGAGGTTCTTTGGCATACCCACAAGTCCATTCTCGTTAAAGACACCGTACTCTCGTAGAGTGCCATCAACAGAGCCACCAACCGCCGATCCCAAGGCCATCGGGGTTAGCGGTCCACCATAATACGTTTGCATAAACAACGTCATAACCTTGGAGCCCTGTTGAAAGCGGGTGACCTTGCTTCCAACAGCCACGACTTCTCCAGCACCGTCGGAACCTGGAATGATGTTTGGCTTGACATCGAAAGGATAAGTGCCCTGATCGAGTTAGTAGGCTGATCATGGTAGAGAGTACTTAGTTACCTGGGCGATCATGATATCGCGGAAGTTGAGAGAGGCTGCATGGAACTTGACCAGCACTTCATTGTCGGAGAGCTCAGGGAGAGGCTGTTGGGTATCAAACTTGAGGTTATCAAAGCTGCCCTGGCCGACGACCGCCCAGCCCTTTGTAGTTTTTGGCAAAGACATGATAGTTAGAGTATGGTGGTGGTTTATGGTAGTAGTGATGTGAAGGATCTTGATGTAGTTATTGTTTGATGAGACAGTCAAAACTTGGGTTGAGTGTATGGTTTTATACTTCAAGAAATAGACTTCTGCCACCCTTGCGTTTATAATAGAGACGTCAACTACTCCACCTGGATTATGCTGCTGACCAATTCACATAGGCATGTCAGAGTTCAATCAATTCCATAATGAGATGTCGGGAAGGGGACGACTCAAGTCGCAAACTGATGCGGATAGACTGAGAACACCGATATTCGCCATTGGCTACAGATAGTGGATCACCGTATTGATACGGTAGCGCGGTCAAGCTATGTGGGGGCAACTCGAGGGTGCAGTGGCGCTAATTAAACACTCTGTGCACAATATCAGGTGTTGAACTAAACTCATTCCGCCGATGTTGAAGCTGGATCAGGTCAATCTGACCACCGCTATCTATTAAAGAACACCAAAATCTGTTGTAGCAAGACTATCAAGGGTAAGATTGCCCCCAAACACAAGACTTTCAGGCCATTTCATAATATGTTCCCACTCATTTCCGAGAAGCCCGTTAATATAGCTTAGCAAACTGGCCGGCCAGGGACTCAGGCACCAATGCCGATTATAACTCATCAAAACAGCAAAGTGACCTAAAATAACAAGTGCTGCGGGGTGACGATCCGAGCACATATCCAGAAAGATCTGGCTTACCTCCAATCCCCAACCCCAAACTATCTTGGCAGGCTCGGGGTCGCCAATATTGTCCGAGAGCGTTGCAATACGGCGGAAGAGTGCTTTCACAGCATGAAGGCATGCTTTCTTGTGAACACCTTCCACCTGACTATTTATGCACCTTTGTAGAAACTCAAGCTGTGGATATCTTGTTTCAAGATCGTTCCCAGTGCCTTGGTGATGGGCAACGAATTTGGTCAGAAGCCATGATCCCGAGACGACAACTGGGGGAAGCTCTGCTGTACAAACATAATTGTAGACCTACTGAAGCGAAGTGCTTTCAGAAGCTCCTCGACCGGGTCGAACGGTGATTCAGAGCATATGCCATTTGGGCGATAGATTGGTTCCGCTACGGCATACATTGACATGAAAGCGGAAAACCCCAGCAGAGCTTGTTCATGCGCCTGAGTCAAGGACTCAAAGTGCGGCCTAGCCCGAGTGATTGCAGTTTGTTGGTGCGCAACAGCTCGGACGTACCATTTGGACTGAGAGCGATCTTCACTGTAGAGCTGAAGGGCGGTAAGGCCCAAAATACTATTCAGCAAATAGTGGTGAGAGAAGCCCAAGCGAACAAGGTCGTGTTGCAGCTGCCTTGTCGTCTCGGTCATGTCGCCCGTCACAGGAAATCGGTGCCAGTGCTCCAGCAACTCCAGATCAGCTAGGCTGTCTTCGTTGAGTGGTGGCTTGGTCAGCGCAGGGGACGAGAAGCTGCACGCGAGGTTGGCCCGCTCGCACTGAAGGCATCGTGGATGCACCTCGTTGCACTAGGAAGGTTAGCTGCGGGCTCTCTCCCCTTGACAGAGAGGATATTCACCTTAGCGTGCTTCTCCTTGCATTGTATACAACCTTCTCGGGATTTTCTGTGACCTTTCCGCTTTCTAATCATATTTGCAAGGCCCCGTTTTTGTCTAAAATACGTTTGGCGTCACAAGGGGTCTGGGCGCCGTATAAATACGGCGATTAAGGTTTATGCGCTAATCTCAGATCGCTGACAAATTAACCTCCGTCGCGCCCACAAGGCCCACAGCGAGAGACAGACGCGTTTCAACAGGGGCATTCTATTGGCTGTTCAATGTAGCAACCTACCCTGCACTAATATCTGCGATATTGAGCATTTATCATGATGCAGATAAGAAGAGCTATATTTGGTTATAGTCGTGGTAAGAGACCGACATCCTCTAGTTCCTTGAACACACTCCTTGACTTATAGTTTATACTTGATACAATATAATATTGTACATTCTACTTCCACGTCGTATTCAGTTTATTTATTAGCCGATAAACTGGCCACCCAATGCTTTTCCCAAAGCCATCAATGAAATCAAGCACTTCCTGCCGTTCCACTGGATTAGTTAGTAAACAACCACCTAGACTGTCAGCAGTCATTCCTGTAAAGAGAAGTTTGCCCACAACTCACAAGTAAAAAGCATATGATGGACAGTAAATCCAGCTCCAACAACAGAAGGGTTGTGGATACCGAGACCGACTGCGATATGAAGGTCATTCAAAGCCGCTTTCTAGTTTCTCAACTTCAGCAAACAGGCTTCAATGGAAATGTCTGACATACATCTGCAGCTACCCGATGCTCGATGGTTTTCAAGCTGGACACCCATAGTCTGGGCTCAGAGATATGCAACAGAATGCGAGCTAGACAATAGTGCTGATATCCCATGACTGAAATAGCATAAGTAATGTTTCTCAGCCAGAAAAGATGTAATACACTTACCTTGAGCAGGATTCATCATCCATACTACAGGAAAAGCCGACTTGACACCAGCAGAAGTACTTTCCCTGTCAGAGTGATAAGGATGATAGTGCGCTGGTATCGAATCATGCCATAGCGCAACCTCTTTACCGAGATGCGCCCACGTTTCGTAGTCGGGTTGCGCGCCTGGGCCAAAACAAGTCTCCAATACCTGGCAGCAGAGAAGAATAATCCGATTCGCAAAATCCTCATCAGTCGTGTCTACAAATGACCTCGAACGCCTGTATTTGTTCAGATCTACTTGCATGGGCTCACCTTTGATCAGAGAGATGTGTAAGTTCTGTCGTAGCAGAATCCAGCTGGCCGCCTCGCTCAAACCGCCTTCAGCTATGAAGTCGGGGATATTATTCCAGAGTCGTGCGCATCCAATTAGATGGGTTCCAGTATCAACATCTTTAGAATTGTTAATGCGTAAGCTATGGCGATGATTGAGACAGTCTTACCACACATTTCCTCGTATAACCGTAGGAGGACTGCTGCTGCTAAAAGGTTTTCGTCCAGAGATGACATGGGGTCGTCAAGGATGGGGATCAAAATGCGCAGAGCATGGCTATGATACTCTTCACTACTTTCATCGTTGATCCCAGTGAGCATGACCTGGTGACGTGATGAGAAAGCTAGAATGGAGTATGCTAGGAGGGGTAGTTGGCGAGCCCTCTTTGGCACTTCGCGACCGAAGCGCTTCGACGGGTCACATATATCAATCTGGAATCAAACAGGATATTAGAGACACGGCGCTGTTAGGATGATGATAGTTCACTCTTGGTGAAAGATCTTGCAGGTAATTCATTAGAAGGAACGCCTCTCGTCGAGTTTTTATCGGAGAAGTCAAGACTTGTGGGCTGCTAATAAGATAGTTGGATAGGCAGGATGCTGGGGAAGACAGCCTTGCGATACATCAACTCACGTTCAATATTCAGTGCTTGCTAAAAGACTTACTGTACATCATCGCTTGAATTATGTTTTGGAGAGCGATCTGCAAGGAACAGAGACGGCGGCATGACCGCATCGTGGATAGGGGATTCCGCCATTGTGAGATAAGAGCTGATGAGGGAAGACAATACTAGACCGTGGAAACAGACTGGGAGGTGACAAATGAGGCGACGGTGCTACCGGTTTGCCTAGTATGCATCACGAGTTAAAACTACAATATTTGGACACAATTAACTGACATACGTTTATTGTGTATTGCAGCAAAAAACGGTCACTCCTCGCTGCGTAATTTATCACTCAATGTTTACCGTAGACAGGCTGATGAGATCCAACGGAGGCGCAAATATCTTCAGATAAAAGAATCCCCGCACTCTTCAGAGATGATGACCAGGAACTGGAGCAAGCGGCGGACTTCCCCGCACACCATGGCTCAATCTGGTGTGTTTGTTCCAGAGCTAACCCTGCCGCAGGAGAACTAGTCTCGGAACAAGTATCCCAATTATGGATTTTGCTATGACCGTGACGTTTATCTCTGATCCACTTGGGCCCGGAATTACCTACCTACCGAACCAAATCAAGGTATAAGTCTCCCGACCCCAGGTTGTACCTCGTGCCCCGCTATTTCCATGTTTGCTTTTTTGCTTGCTTTCCTGGACGCTTACACGCATAACACGATATGGGACGGACTGGGCAAAGAATCTCGGGTTGTAAGGTAAGTCGAGGCATCTACTCCTTGTTTATCGCTATCTGACTGATCTTTGTAGAATTGCCGTTTAAAGTGAGCTACGTCATACAGGTGAATCGATTATGGCTAAACTTCGGCCTATTGTGCTAGACATCTGAAATGTACGGAGTAACCCCTTGTCTCTCAATCTAGCTGAAATATACTGATAAGAACTCTACGCTATAGGTGATGATGAAGAGCCGTGTGCTCAGTGTATAACGAGAGACCTCCATTGTGACAGAAGCTTCCAATGTCGATTTCGCCATAGCAGGCTTGGCTCAACGTAAGCATTCTCAATGTCCATATATCCCAACTGGGGGGACTAAGAAAGGCCAAGTACACGAAAAAGAGGCCTAGACTTCCCATCTAATCAACGGTGGTGCAAGCTCGACAAGCAAAAGATCGAATTTGTGGATCAGACGTTGGACATTGTGCGATCGTTTAACTCGTTTTCAGACCATCACAGCTCCTCAGATGACCAGCCCTTGTACTTCCTAGAGAGACAAGACGAAGAAACTACACCTCTGCCTGTTGATAGTCAACATGGTGTCGACGGTGGTGAACAGCGTCTGACTAGCTCGACTTGCTCGCCTACGGATCGTCAACAACAGGCGTCGAGTAACTTGGACAGCGGCCCTTCGACATTTCATCACCATTCTAATCAGTTACCCGAGTTGGTGCTTCATCACTACACAACGATTGCGACTGAGGAGATTGATAATGACTTGCATAACAATGGGTATCCGACACAGGGTACCTATGCTTCATATGGCGATAGATACCAGCTACGTCTACCCACTTGTGTACTCAAGCAGGACGAGGCAGAGTTGGTTCGTCACTTCTTTTCAGGTTTCAGTGATGCTTTCGATCTTGGGGATCCAGATCGGTCCTTCTCCAGTTGGTTATCGACTCGAGTCTTACAATATCCTCGACTTCTCGATTCTATCTTGACCATTGCCTCGAGACACCTTGGCAAGGGGAAAACTAGTACCCCTTTCCTGGCTTCAACACCTGAAACTTCCTCTGATTACACTCGAAGTTTACCCAGTGTCAGTCTAGATATTGACTCCACGCAAAAGGCCCATTCTGTTGTTAACCTGTTATCACGGTTCGCGCATAGTATGGAAGGTAAGGGTCTTTATCCTCAATATCTCTCATCATCCCTCTCCTTCGCTGGGGAAGGACCATTTCACTGATTACTCGACACGTAGGCACAGGTGAATGTTCGATCTTCCCTCCCTTCCTCGGTCAAGCGTCTGTGATGGAATCGACAGAATCAGTCAAAGAGGATGATCTGCCCGAAGCCGCCTTGTGGGCTAATTTACGACTAGAAACCTACTTAGCAGTGGTCACCCAAGCACCTCTCCCACCAAACTTACAATGGCTGTGCGGAGACAGAATGGGTGCCCCGGTCGATGACAGAGACTGGGCAAACCTAATGCTTCTTCACCTGACCGAAATCATCCGATACTGCTTCTCAGATAACAAAGACGCTGAGCATTATGCTGCGCTTCTGAAAGATACTACAATCTGGTTTGATTCAAAACCAGACTCGTTCGATCCCATATACACATGCAATCACTCCGACGAACAGGTATTTCCGGACATATGGCTGTACAGCGAGCCGGTGGCTGCCGGCTTGCAATACTACCATCTGGGAAGGATGCTTCTTATTTCCCACGATCCGCGTCTGCCAAAAATAGGACTCGCAAAGAACAGAGCAATGAAGCGAATAGAGGTACAGCAGCACGATGCTACTCAGGAATAATTTTCTAATGCCGAATAGCTCGAAATGAAGACAGACACTAAGATAGTCTGTGCAATTGCTGTAGGCATGGGCGAGGCCAGTCCGACATATCTGTGAGTTTATGTTATTGGGCCCTGAACTTTGGGGACTTTGCTGATGGGTATTGAGGACTGCATGCATGGCCATAGCCTTGGTTGGAGATCTTTTCGACGAACGCGCTGAACAAGATACCCTCCTTTGTGTTATAACTAATGCAACTGACCGGTTTGGTTGGCCTACTTCTTATATGTAAAGTTGACTGATGTATTATCTTACAAGCTTGAAGCTGATCATCTATAGTAAGGATAGTCTAACGAAGACTTGGGGATGGCTTTAGCTAGGCCATGATAATAGTTGTAAAGTAGGATGATTTATAATTCTGTATTATATATGTTCTAAGCTGTCCGTACATTCAAGGGTTTCGAGAGTAATTATCAGTACGTACGAACTTTGAATCAAGGGATATATAATCACAAGTTCACCGGAGGAGAACCAAAAACTCACATGGTAAATAATTAAATATCTGACATGGCATATATGATATTCTAGAACATCATTAATCTCCACTCGCATTAGAACTTGAGACCCTAAACACAATGACAACAGATGCAGAACGAATTCGGGCTATTTGTTCCGGCAATAAACGAGGTGATTTTCACTAGGGTCGGAACAAAACCACCAAAACGAGAAGGATCGTAAACGTCAACGCCAAATTCCCCGCCATTTACCGTCCACCTGTTCTAGGCCAAGCCACCGTTAAAGCACGCTCACCTCGCAACAAGCTGACCCTTGCCTTAGCAATTGATTCAGGAAAACAACTCCGGCAGAGGCCAAGCCCACCTTTTCACCCCAGACTCTGGCTTGCAAAACATGGAGCCGACGGCAGTCGCGGGGTTCGGTTTTCTGGGGAAGACTGCTTCTTGAATCGAGATTCTGTGCACAATTCCCAGTTCCCCGCCCATTTACCCCAACTTTTGAAGTGATCTCCCCGGAAAACAAGGTTTCTCGGGATCGTGAGAGTGGACTAGACCAATGAGACAACATGTAATTGTCGCATGAATCGTTTAGCTTCATTGGAGTATGTATACAGCGCTGCGCTCCTTTTACGTATTGTTATTTTCCTCACAACAAGCTCGCTCAGCTAAACCACAATATTCGACTATTTTTTACCTAGTCTTCCATCTTGACGACATGTCTTCTCACGATGATCACAAGTCCTCTACTGCGGGCGGTGGCATAGAAAATCCAACGGCCACCAATATTGAACACCTTGAAAAGTCCCATGGCACCATTGTCGAGTTTGACGACTCCATCGAAGACACCAAGCCATCCAAGTCCGTTTGGCTCATCACATTCACCGTCGCCATGGGCGGCTTCTTGTTCGGTACGTAGCCGACATACTTCTCCGCTGGACTCCCCTAACAGAACCTCCCAGGTTACGACACTGGTGTCATCTCAGCTGTTCTCGTCACCATCGGCGACGATCTCGGCCACAATCTTGATTCCCACGAGCAGGAACTCATTACCTCCATCACTTCTGGTGGCGCTCTCATTGGTGCACTGATGGCAGGCCTTCCAGCTGACAAATACGGCCGCAAGCTTGGAATCTATATCGGTTGTTTTCTCTTCCTCGTTGGGTCTGTTGTCCAAGCCGCTGCCTTCAATATCGCCGCCATGACGGCTGGACGTCTAATTGTGGGATTCGGCGTGGGTTCGGCGGCGATGATTATTGTAAGACCCTAATTCTGCTGAGAGCTGTCTTGAACCAAGCCGCTAACGTATTCAGCCTCTCTACATTGGAGAGCTCGCCCCAGCCAGATACCGCGGTCGCATGATTGCCTTTGACAACCTCAGTGTGACACTGGGTCAACTGGTGTCCTACGGTCTTGGAGCAGCTCTTACCGATGTTCCTCACGGCTGGAGATATATGATCGCTATTGGAGGCATTCCTCCCATCATCCTTGCCGCTCTTCTGCCTCAATGTCCCGAGTCGCCTCGACAGCTTATTGCGCATGGAAAGAGAGACGAGGCTGAGAAGTGCCTACGACGAGTTTACCCTGCTGCTACTGAGGAGCAGCTCAAGTCCAAGCTTGAGCGCCTTGTATGGACTGTTGAGGTCGAGTCTTCCGTTGTGGCCGGCAAGTCTCTTTGGTGGCAGTTTAAGCAGCTTCACTGTGTACCCTCTAACCTTCGTGCGCTGATTTGTGCTTGTACCGTCATGGCCAGTAAGTCTTCGAATGTACTGGTGCATGTGAACCCTTTGTCGCTGACAACACCACAGTCTCTCAGCTCGGTGGTTTCAACACTCTCATGTACTACTCTGCGACCCTGTTCTCGCTCGTCGGATTCAACAAGCCTACTGCTGTTGCCATCGTTGTTGGTGCTACCAACTTCATCTTCACATTTGTCAACTTGGTTGTTATAGACAAACTTGGTCGTCGCATCATTCTGCTAGTGACTGTCCTGGGAATGGTAGGATATTCTAGACTTCTCTGCATAACCACAATACTAACATCTTTTCAGGCTCTGAGCATGATAATCGCCGCCGTTGCATTCCACTGGATTCCCATCTCCAAAGATCTCGTTCTCCAGGCCGATTCCGTCAACTGGGCTGGTATCGTCGTGCTCGTAACCATCATCTTCTACGTTGCCTTCTTCGCTACTGGTGTTGCCACCATCGGCTGGGTCGGAACAGAGCTTCTGCCTTTGGAGGTTCGCGCGCTAGGCACAATGATGAACACGGTCACTTGCTGGAGCTGCAATCTCATCATCGCGTCCACTTTCCTATCCATGATGAAGAGCATGACACCTAGCGGCGCGTTCGGCTTCTACGCAGGTATCTGCTTCTTTGGCTGGATCTTTGTCATCTTCTTCTATCCTGAGGTAAAGGGGCTTCCACTTGAAGAGGTCAGGAAGGTCTTTGAGAATGGGTTTGATGTCAAGTTGGCCAAGCAGATGCAGCGTGATCTCAAGACTAGCAGCCAGGCCTCAGTGGCATCCAAGGCCTAAATGCGGCATTTTGTGTCTTGAACAACATGAATACACTGTACACCTGATACTATTCACAATCTTTCCCATATCAGTATAAGCTTCATTCACGCTAGAAGTCAATACCACCTACAATTACAATTTTCTTGAAACTATCTGATTGTCGCCAAGGCCGGCTCTTATTATGCTATGATAAAAGTCAAATAGCCGTTGGATTACTCCAGAGGCTTAGTGCGTTGTTGCTATTTGCTCATTGTAGTAGTCTAGTTTTCTATCTGCCTGAGGGAAGTATCTCTAACAAGCCATACTGGAATATACTGAAATATAGTACTGTATCAAGCCCCTCCTACTATCTATAAGCTTAGCAATGGGGTAAGTCACCATAAGGTTCTATTAGTTGCTGAATGAAGTGCTGCGTAACTTGCAGTTAGCGTTTCTCCCACGTGACGGCATTTGAGAATGACGTGATCCGCTCCGAGCCATCTCTTCTAGATCGACCTTCCATGTTAGAGTGATAAGGACGATATTTTATAGACATTTGGACCTAAAGTATCTATGTACGAAGCCGCAACCTTACACTTCCTGAAAGTATCATATATTCAATGACTTCTTAAGCATAGCCAGCCAAGTAGGGTTATCCGCAATAGTCTGGTTTAGTGGATCATCACTGTAGTACATTAGCCAGCGTACTATATATCACAACGGAGGGCTACCTGATACTCACTCATTGAACGTCGCCATCCGAGCATGGTGCTGGAATTCCTCATCAGACGGGATGTGCTGCGTAGGGTTGTGAGGCGACATGGTCGATATAGCCCAGCGACGTAGGTCATCCTCAAGCCATTGGTAAAAATTCCAGTCGTTAGCTGCAAAATGTGTGGCCCCGGAGACTAGAGAGCGGGCATTCAGAAGAGCCTCGTGGTCAGCAATTGATAACGGGATATGTCGAGATTTGCCAGGGCCTGAAGTTTCGTTAAGTGTTGTGGCCGTGTTAGTGGTCTGCGTATAGTTCATTGTAGCCTTCTGTGATGAAGTCAAGGGAACGTCTTCGTTCGTCGTGGGCGGATATCTTCTTCTAAACGAGTACAGCCACAAGTCGTTGTCAGCTCTTGTCTGGAACCATTGGTCATGACTCTGATTCATAACGATTCGAGCTTGATTCCGAAGGTCATCGTCGCTGGGTTCAACACCAAGCTGCCTTTGTTGTTCCAAGTATGTTACGAGCCCCTGCTCAACTCGGCTGTAATCATGGATGCTAGCCGGGAAATCGTCGGCTGTAGCTTGACCGCTCTCATGGTTGGGGCTTGGAGGAATATTGGCGCGTTGCCGGAATAATGAGACCCAGTTATTATCGGAATGGACCAAGCTGATCAACCATGTTGCGATAAACTCCGAAGGCGTGATTGAGACATCTTCCATTTGTCCAACTATCAAACAGCTTTGGTATCTAATTTCTTGATCACTTAGATAGGTTGATGGGCTTATAGATAGTTTTGAGGAAACGGTGTCAAGGAGCCGCTTCTCAAATGGACAAGATTCGAACAGCGTGTTTTTCCCTTTCACTCTGATTGGGTAAAATCTCGACTCGGTAGCTGTTCTGATCGGACTGAAACGCGCGTCCTGTGAGACTTTGGGATCTGAAAATATCAAGTCCCGTAACCAAGAGGCAGACAAGTGAGAGTCCTGGCTCAGAGTCTCGGAAGCTAAAATGATTCTGCAAGCTTCGAGCTGCATATCCTTCGCGGATGGCAGACGTGACATATCTTCGTGGAATCTCTGCATATAATATGCCAGTTCAAGCTTCAGTAGTTCATAGGCGCTACAGGGAGTAGCGGCCAATGTCCTTTCTCCTTCGAACGGCAGAGGTGTGAGTCTTTCGATTTCGATAAGATCTAATACTAGTTAGGAAAAATCACTTCAATCATTGGAGGAAACAACTGTACATGGAGGCATTCCGTTCTCGACAATTTCTGCAATCTCAGGATCAAACCCCCAATCACCATGCCAGTCGGCCATTGTCTTTCCCAGTTTGAAATGGTCCGAGATGTGATGCACACGATCTTCCCAATCCGCCATTTGGTGATCGCAGAAACCACAGCGGGAGCGAATGGCAGGTACTTTGATCCTCCACGACATCATTGACCACTCAATGAAGCTTGCATTCTGGTGGAATAGTCGCAAATGCTGGCGGAGATGATCCTTGCGATTGAACGACCGCTCAGGGACGGTACGTTTCTGACATGCTGTATAGTGATGGCTCTCTATATGAAGATCATCAGGATCAGCCAGGCCGCAAAAGACACAGCATAAGTTATCGTGGTTCGTAGGGTTGTTCATCCGCGGACCATTTGGACAACATATCCACCTCTCCAATGGTAGGTGCACTGAGTTCTCGTGTCGTTGCCAGTCATACTTCTTAGCAAAGCTCTGCGTACAGAATGTGCATGGGAATCTCTTTGCATGATTCATCAATACCGTTCGCTTATTGCTCTGTTTCATGGCTCTTCTTCTTTTCCTGCGGCCTGAGCGAATGTTCACCAAGGGATCGAATGGCCCTTCTATAGATCGACTACCATGAGAGTCGGCTGATGATTGTGAGCCTCTACTGTGGCTTGAACCATATGTGCTCCCTGAGAAGCCCCAGGTCTGACCAGAATCAGATGCTGCTATAGATTATCAGTCAGTACCTATTGATATAAACGCGATTTGGGATCTATACAAGCTGGCGGGCTCGAGGCCATAGCTCGAGCAATGTCGACGGCTGAGGCAGGCTCATTCTCTGGCGGCGACTCTACCCACCGCTCCAATGGATTCATCGAGTCTGTAGCTCTACGAGGAGCTGGAGTGTCTGGTCTTCGAGGCACATCCATCGCCTTGGTAGGGCAAGGTAAATCGTCTCTAGACCGCACCATCTTATCCCGACGCCGTGCATTAGCAAACCAGTTCATGATTTGGGTTTTGCTGAGATTAGTCTGCTGCTCAAGTATCTTCTTCTCATCCTCGTCAGGAAACGGGTGATGACTATGGGTCAGATACCAATTTCTCAGAATTTTGACTGTATTCTGAGTAAATCTTGCCCCCAGTTTGCCGGTTTGCCTAGAGCTTTGAGAAGTCCCCTCGCCCACAGAGCTGGTTGATGTTGCGGCATTGTCACCAGTGTTGACAGGCGCAAATGGGGGATGAAGAACATCAGGGATGAGGCTATCAAAAGCTAAGCCACTAAGGCTTGTGTCGTAGTCAAGTAGCTGATTACTCTCAATATTGCCCGATAGCAATATGTCCTCTCCAACAGGTTCTGTGGGAGGAGCTTGCAGCCAGTTGTCCAGCTGGTCATCGAATGAGTACGGTTGCTCCACGTCGAGGAATGCAAGATCAGAGAAAATATCCTCATTTTCGCTAGAAAATGTTAAAGTATTACGCTTCGAGTTCTCATCTTCAGGACAACCCATGCTAATAGCCTGCCTATCAGTAGGTAGATTGTGTTTAACTTGAGAGGGGCAAAAGCAGTTGGACTATGAGTTTGAGGGGTTAAAAAGAGTGGGTAATCTCACGTAAGCAATTGTGCGATTTAATTAGCCAGGCTAGAAGTGATTAAAAAGAAAGCTATACATGCTGTAATTTTTCTATCCTTATCAAAACCCAAAAACAAGTTTCTATAATATAGGTTCCCTAAGGTAGTAAGTAGTCATTATTACTTTTACTATATGTAAAATGTTAAAGGTGCCTCAGGCACTTACCTCGTATCATGAGTCGTATATCAGCTCGGCCCGAGACCTTAGTTAGCCACTGTTAATACACACACATCCCTCTCAACATGAATTACATTAGTTTATGTCTAAGCCTGTGCGCTGGAAAATCTGACACTGTATGTGAATGGGGCAACTTGCCTTGTATGGCTACTAGATACTTAAAGATAGCTCAATTTGTGCAAGGTGGGTATGTCTGAAATGGGTAACTGCCCCCGCGCCGTGATTGGTGTTGTCGGACAAGCTTGTGGACTTAACCGGCGCAATGAGGAAATTTGTCCCGGATTCCCAAAGGGGATCAAAGCTTGAGAAGCGAGTCTAGCCCACCATCTAAGCTTTAGGTTCTCGTTGACATCTTGATCCTTGTTTTTCTGGACAAGCATGGAAATGTTCAGAGATCGCGGGGTAAAACCAGGTGGGTTGAACTTGCTCGGGGCGGAGAAAGTCGCCAAATGTGGCAAACTCTTGATCACGATTGCATTTGGCAAAGACTGATTTGTTTACCCCAGAGAAATCGCAATGTATAAGAAAGTCATATTGCCTTCGTTCCATTATACCCCTACAAGTTTCTCAAACAACAGTCTCTTCTTTTACCTTGTAACTACATACTATCTCAGCAAGAGTCTTTACCTCTTATTGAGATTGTCAATAATGGCGGCCTCCATTGCCTCCTTGGGTTCAGCGCCCTATGCAGCTGCAGTGGGTTTTGCTGTAATCTTCTACTTCCTTATCTGCCCCTTTATTCTGTACCTCAAGGACCCTAAGGGTAAGACATACTGTCCAAAGAGAAAACTGTCATACTGACTCTGTCTAGGTCTTCGACGCTTCCCTAACATGTCCCCATTCTCCGGCATGTCTAACCTTCCCTTCATGATACTCGCTCACGGGGGCGCACGATCGACCCATCTTGCCAAACTACACAAGACGAAACCCATCATCAGAACGGGGCCAAACTCGTTGTCCTTCGCCGGCGGCCAAGCCATCAAAGATATTTATGGTCATGGAACTCCCTGTACAAAGGACGAATCATACATCGTGGGAGCCGGAACCCATTTTCACCTAGCCGATGTTGTGGATAAACATGACCATGCCCGAAAGCGAAAGGTCCTGTCATCTGCCTATGCACTAAAGAACCTCGAGAATTGGGAATACAAGGTGGCCGATAAGGTGCAGCGAATGATGGACCATTTTGACAAGGTCTGCACGGCTCCTTTGTCTAAGGGTGCAAGGTTTCCTGACCCCCAGGACGTCAATCTAGACTTTCGGGCCTGGTCTAACTTTTTCTCCCTTGATGCCATCGCCGACATTGGTCTTTCGGAGAAGCTTGGTCTTCTTGATCAAGGCCACGATCTTGTGGAAGCCCAGCAGACATGCGGTACTGTCTACAAAACCAATCTACGCGAATGCCTTTATCCCACTGCACGCAAGCAGTCATATCTTCTTTGGACCTACGACCATTACAAGTTGCTCAACAAGATCTCCAACATCATTCCTTTCTATCGAAAGATGGCAGAGTCGGCCAAGGGCTGGGATGAGATTGTGTTGCGACGGGCTCAGATCCGATTAGATCGATATCAGAAGGGAGAAAAGCTCGACGACTTTTTCCAGGCGCTTATGGAGGACAGGAACGGTAACTCTCATGATCTTGAATGGGGTGAGATTGTTGCTGAAATCAACATCATGATGAACGCCGGGAGCGTCACGACAGCTATTGCCTTGGCCAACGTTCTTTATCAGTTGATCCTCAACCCTAGAATAATGGAACTCCTGCGACACGAACTTGACTCCGCCCTAGAGTCGGATGAGGTTGTTGCCCCCTACGAAAAGGTCAAGCATCTTCCCTACCTTCGCGCCTGTCTCGATGAGTCACTTCGCCTCTGGCCCCCGACTCCTCAGAATCTCGGTCGTCAGACCCCTCCTGAAGGCCTGACGATTATGGGTCAGTACATTCCGGGCAACACATCTGTTGGCGTCTCTGCTCTTGTGGCACATCGCGACGAGTCCATTTATCCCGAGGCAGAAAAGTTCATTCCAGAGCGATTCTTGGGCGAAAAGGGCAAGGAACTGCAGTCTCATTTTATCACTTTCTCAGCTGGCGCTCGAGGTTGCATCGGGCGTAATATTTCTTATCTTGAACAGGCGGTTTGCCTTGCTTCAATAGTTCACCGGTACGAGTTTGCCCTACCAGCAGGCTTCGAATTAAAGAGAGAGGAGACGATGAACCACATTCTAGGCCCTATGCCTGTCAAAGTGTGGAAAAGGAATTTGGAAAATTGACAATGAGGAGTGAGAATTCAGCCTAGAGTTTAGACATAAATTGTATAAAGAGTGACAAACTATAATTCCTTACTACTGGTCAGTCCCAACTATATCAAGCTATGAATCATTTGGTCGGTAAAGGTACTGGTAACGACTGAAGTAACGGTCTCCTGCATCAAGCTCAGGTAACTCACAAGACGCCATCCACGTAAGCTGGTCTCATCTTTGCTATATCTCCAGCCATCAATTCTTAATTGAAGGGAGTGCAGTAGTAGACGACATTGACAGTCCAGCCATCCACAGTATACAATACCCAATTGTTACCGCCTGGGCTATAACCTTTGTAGCAGTTGTATGTGTGAAACCCGTTCGTTCCCGTACCACACCAAGCGTTTACCTGCTTGCTGCCTGCATCCGCAAAGATGTTTGAAGTGAAGGATACACCACTGCTGAAGGTGCCTAGCTCTAGTTAATTTCTTGTTATTGTAGCCTATAGATTTAAGAAAACCTACCCTTTACTGTTCTACCTTCCCAGATAATGTTGCTTCCATGGACGACATCAACATAGGCATCGGGACGGGATCCTCCAGTTGCAGGATGGCCGTCGGCATAGTATGCTATGCCGCTGGAGATCTCGCTGCCCTTGTAGGAGTTTACGAGGTAGACGCTATCACTGGCAGCGACGGCGCTAGCGAGGGCGGCGGTGAGGAAGGCGGTGATCTTCATGATGATTGATAAGTTGTGCGATTTGCTTGGTTATTCTCGTTTCTACAGGGAAAGGCAGTATGTATTTATAACACGCGAGAACGCATGTTTTCGCAAACGACTCAATCGACATAACCAATAACGGCTGGGCCGTCAGGATAGAAAACAATTGTAATTCTTCTTGTAAATATGTCCTATTTGATATAGGTGCCCGATTACCATGCTGACATCAGCGGCCATATTTTAATGCAATGCTACTCCGTGTAGTACCCCAGAATCAGCAGCCTTCGCTCTATTGAGAAACTGCTACACTGAGCTGAAAGACCTTTTGCCATCGGTTCATGAACTGTGGCGTAACTATAGCTTATGTGCTGCAAGTGATACGAGATCTAACGGAATAAGGTCATGTTTTACGAAGGCTCGGACCGCTCTTTCGGAACTTGCAATGCCGGGCTGCCTAATTTGGTAGGGCTGACGCTGTGGTTGGCGCCAAGTTGCATCTTCAGTGCATTCTCTAAAGTAAATCTAGCTGAGAGCTAACGCTGATGCCGTCCCTGTTGTCTCCCTATAGAGAGTAGATTATATGATTCTTTTGAAGTCTCGACGCAACAACCCGTCCAACGACATAAAATACCCTCTGGTAATGGATTAGCAGTGGACGATATAGGTACAAGCACTAAACTTGCAGAAGAAATGAAAGAAATGAAGCGATGCAGTACTGCGGATATCTGTGGCGCGAGCTTCCACATGATTATAATACCGGCGCTTTTGTCGCCAGCATCAACAACTTGTGGAGACTTTGTAAAGTTGAATTCGATTCTCTCATTGTCAGCAGTATCTACTGTTGACCAACCAAGTGCAGTTGGACCTGTGATGGTTGCCACTATCCCAAGCAACTCAATGGATTACAACACGAACTGGATGGAAGTTGGTAAGACATCAGTAAGCTGAGTGTCGGCACCCGAAGTGGACAGCTGACATGATCCCGTATGAACCTCCTCCTGGGTTGCGGCGTTCCTATCCGCTATCTGGAGTGGCGAATCAAAAGGCTGTGACTCGTTGCTATACATGACTTAATGAATATTCCTCGCTTGTAAGGTTGAGGGTAATGCCAGGCCGAACAGTCCGACCATCAATGTAAAGCTGGGGCAGATTTCAATTGCACAAGACCTAGTTAATATACTAGCTACCTAACATAATTAGCTGAGACAAGCTTTTCAGCCTATCTGATGATGATCAAGTGACGTATAAGGAGAACTCTAACAAAACTCCCCGCCATCAACGCGGAAGATACTCCCCGAGCTATGAGTGCTCTCAGGTCCCAGAAGCCACGCTATCTGTAAGGCTACCTCTTCAGGCTGTCCGTACTTTCCCAACACCGAGGGAGGCGGAGGAGGCTTGTCGCCAACCACGCTCCTCATCAACGGGCCATGAGTCCCACCAGGCGACACGACGTTGATCCTGATACCCTGAGATCCATAATCATGGGCGGCACTCAGAGTGAGTCCGATAACGGCGTGCTTGGATGCTGCATAAGGCGCACAACCTGGAGCGCCTTTTGAACCTAGGTTTGAAGCGATGTTCACTATGCTTCCGCCAGATTGCATGTGCCGCAGCTCGGCACGCAGGGAGTGCATCATCCCTATCGTATGAGTCAGCCCAGTCGCATAGTTGAGGATAATTAATAGCCGGGGAGTCTCGCACCGTTGACGTTGATACCCATGACAAGGTTCCAATCGTCGTCATCCAAAAGCGCTATTGGCTTCTGGCCGTGAAACTTGCCAACTGTTCCAGCAGCATTGACGGCACCATCGAGACGGCCGAATTTCTTCACGGTACTCTCGATCCAAGCATTGACCTGGTCAGCTTGTCGAATATCTGCCGTAGATATGTGAATAGGCCATTCGTTTGCAATGAACTCCTTCTCAACAACCCCAAGTGTCGTTGGGTTGTTGTCAAGAATGCTAACACTGGCGCCTCTGCTCGCAATCAGTCTTGCGGTTGCTAGCCCGATACCTTGTGCACCTCCAGTGATTGCTATGACTTTGCCGGTGAGAGCCATGTTGGCTGATGTTAATCCGGGAATCTTGATTTAATTGTACTGATATTTCTCAATATGAGATGAAGGGTGGTACGGTTTGAAGAGATGAAAACAGGCGAAGACTGAATCTGATGAGTATACAGATCATTAAGTAACCAAATGAGGCCATTGAACTTATCCCGAGGTAGTTTTGTTTACTTACGTATGCCATCCAGATCTCGGAAATACATAATATTTAGCACTTCTGTAGGGTTCTTTCCGACAGGCTATTATACAGACCTCGGACCAAGGTATATGTAACACACAGCTCGAAGGTTAAATCAAACATATCGTTAGAGATCTATTAGAAGCTTTCTTTCTTGATAGACTTGAGTGCATATCTATGGGCTTAGCAGTCGGTATGATACTACATTTTTACCAGGGATTCATGACTCTGTACCGGAAGCCATCGAGGCCCAGAAACTATATTAACAACTCCATAGCAAACTCACCGGATAGCAAGAATAGCTGCCTCACATGTAACTGTTGTTGTTTACCAGATAAAACATAAATTAAGCACTACTAGCACTAACTCTATACTGGCTTGATCTCGACACCTTCATGACTACCGCTTTCTCGCCAAGCTCTGAGAATATTATTGTAGTCCTCCTGTCCTTTACCCCAGATCGACATACGCGCCATTCGAGCAAGCTTCCTTGGGTCCTTCACATTTTCGAACTCCCCCTCGGCGTTGATGTAACTAGGCGTGCAGCCCGCCGAAGCCCCGAACATGTGTGCCTGGCTCACAATCTTCTGCGACCATTCCTCCTCAGCAACGGCGGTTGCCTCGATGATGAAGTTGTACTCATAGCGGCTGTCGTGGGAGACCTTGCTCTGAGCCTCCTTGGCGCCAGCGGCCACGATGTAGGCAAACTGCTTGGCGGCCTGGTCGGCGATGAATGTGTAATTGGGGTTCCCACCGCCCTGGATAAAGCCGGGCCAGAACATGTTTGGGAAATCGTGGCTCATCATGCCGTGCAATGTCGTCACGCCCGAGCTCCATTTTGCGTCAAGATCGACCCCGTTGCGACCGAAGACCTTGATACCGACTCGGCCTGGGGGACTGTAGAGGAAAGGGCTCTTGTAACCAGTACTTAGCACAAGGACATCTATGTCGAATTGTTCTCCTTTGACCACAACCCCGTTTTCTGTGATCTCCTCAACCCCACGTCCATCAGTGTCAACGAGATGCACGCTGGGATTGTTAAATGCGTCGAGATATTCATCGTGGAAGCACGGTCGCTTGCACCAGCCAGAATACCATGGCTTCAACTTGGCTGCGACTTCGGTGTCTTTGACCAGGTCGTCGATACGCCTACGTATCTTATTCTGTCTCTTGAGGTCGAGTTCCTCCAAGTAGGCATAGTATTCCTGCATTTCTTGGGGTGTTTTGGGGTCGTGGCCAGGCGACCCTGATATCGCGCTGTAAGATGGCATATTTGTCCAGCTATCGTTGACAAGATCGACCGCTGGTTTCGGATTGTGGTTGTTTAAGTGGGCGCAGTAGTTCAGGCATCTCGCCTCCCACCAGCCAGCTTTGTTGGCGACTTCGCTCTTGAACAAGTTTTCGTCTGTCTGGCGATTGTATCTAGCGGCAACAGCAGATGGAGTCCGTTGGAAGACGTAGACCTCCTTGGACCATTTCGCTAGCTCGGGCAAGATCTGAATGGCGGAAGCACCTGTGCCGATAAGTCCGACTCTCTTGTCCTTCAGCCGTACCATTGATGGATCGTCTGGGGTTCCCCCAGTACTACTGTAGTCCCACCGAGCAGGGTGGAAACAGTCTCCTGTGAAACTTTCAATGCCTTTGATCCGGGGAACCTGTGGAACCAGCATGAGGCCTGTAGTCAGGATGACGAACCGAGATGTTACAGTGACAGCTTCGTGCTCTTTACCACCGTGAACCAGTTCGGCAAGTTTCATAACCCACTCCTTTTTCTCGTCGTCCCAGACACACTCGTCCATCCGAGTCCGAAACCAAACTCGGTCGGTCAAGCCGTATTTCGCGGCTATCCGTTCGAGATGCTCCCGAATCTCTTTCCCTGTGGAGTACTTGTTCTTAGGAATGTACCCTGTCTCCTCGAGAAGAGGCATGTAGATGTAACTCTCCACGTCGCACATAAGACCAGGGTAGCGGTTCCAGTACCAAGTACCGCCCCAGCCTGCTGCTGTGTCGATGAACCTCAGCTTCTCGGCCTTGACCCCAGCCTGTACCAGTCTCGCTGCGAAGAGGAGGGCACCGATGCCGGTGCCGACAATTGCAAAATCGCAACTGTCTCCGTCTGCCGCGCAGGGCAGCTTGTCATATGTCGCTTGGTCTGCCCAGGGATCCTGCTTAAAGTTCTGGAATTTTGGGACGCTGTACAAGTCGGTAAACTGACTGAGGCCATCACTGCGGATGCGCTTATCGTGTTCCTGCTTATAGCGTTGTTTGACTTCTGCCACCGTACTTGCAAGGATACCATTGGACTCTGCGGAAGGGCTCATGATGGGCTTGCGGTTGACTGTAGGAGTATGCACGTGGGTCGTGTTACAGAAAGCTTAGAACGAACAGCAATGGCTTTCCCTTTTGTTCATTAGCGATATACAGGTTGAGGACAACAATCTGTTTTATCTTATCATCAGATTGGTCTTGTGGTGACTCGTCCTGCAGGATAGCTCCAATTATGTCTAGTTTCAAGAGTGCCCTCGGTTATTTCACTATCAAGCCTCTTCCGAGGACCGCAGACGGTTGCAAGGGCGGTGCATAACTCTTTCTAGATTGCATTCAAAATCTTAATGTCCACAAGACTAGGAAATACGGCGTATTGTATAAAGACCTCGGCAGTGGGCAATGGAGATAGTATTCAATTCAATAGCACAAATGGGACAGCCATCATTCCACAACGTTGAATAGTCTACTACCTCGGTAATGATTCCTTCTTCACCTCAACTTGTTGACCAATCTGTAATCTCCTGTAATCTTTAGTGGTATTGAGTCTCTTTTATTTACGGAGTCTTGTTACTGATCAATTACTCTTTAATGTGTTAATTATTATCATTCTGTATTGCAATAGTATGAGATGGGGATTTCGAGCTATGATAGGCAAATGTACTGAATAACTCATAGCATATGTAACATTGAAAGACAAATGGGTTATTACTAACTGTTGAAGATGATGTAAAAATTTGATCTGCTAACTGAAGAGCTTTCCAGTATCAGACTAGAAATTATTTCCACTGTCTGACTTTGACTCATCCCGCTGAGGAACCAGAGCCACCATGTCCGTATCTCCAAATACACCCGCAATTTCTTCGAGGGGCTTTCCCAGAGTATCAGGATAAAACCATACAATAACCGCGGCAATAGCATCAATAACAATGAAAATGATGTAGAACTTCCAACCGATCGTCTCAAAGGCGGTGGGTGCTGACTGCAACCAGATAATGCTCGTCACACAAAGACTGCACATTCCAAGAGCGTAGCCTTCACCTCTAAGAAAGGTTGGCCATATCTCAGCAATGTAAGTAAAGCCCGGACCTTCTACAAATAGACCGAAGCAGGTGACGTTGAGGAAGAGAAACGCTGTGCACGCAATCAGTCCTGGCTGGTAGGACGTTCCAAGGTAGTGCTTCTGGAGGGCAGCCTCGATAATGACGGTAATTCCACAAGTGGCAAATCCCACGCACAACAACTTGTTTCGTGGGAATTTGTCGATAAAAAACATATTCGCGGTGTTCATGACCCATCCGCATAGTTGATAGCCGCCCTGCATTTGAAGAACCGCAGAACTACTGAAACCGAGGCTCTTGTAGATCAAGCCACCATAATCTAGTGAGGAATGTTAGTATCAAGGCTCCCGTGTCCCTATTGTGGGCATAGAAAGACGTGTAAAGAGAACTTACTGTTTACAACGAGAGCGCCGGAGCTCATCTGTGCAAAGGTCAAGAAGACGGTCATGAAGAAACGCTTTCTGTAAGAAGGTCGCTGGAAGATCTTGAGGTAGTTCCCCGAGATAGACCTGGCGGATTCTGCGTTATCGAGATGAACCTGTCGCTCGATTTGATCCAGTTCGTTCTTCGCAAAGAGATGGTTGGGATCTCTTGGGTCTGAGTGAAGCTGACGAAGAACATCCCATGCCTCCTCCTTCCTATCATTGGATACCAGATACCTGGGTGACTCTGGTATCCAGTAAATCCCAAGCAGGAGCAGCAGGGGGAACAATCCCGCAAGCCCCAGAGGTCCACGCCAAGTGTCTTTCCCGCCCCCTGTGTAGTAAAAGAACCCGACACCGGTGTAGGAGGCAACTGTGTATCCAGTATTGATCATTGCTGGGTGGATCTGCACCAACATGCCTCTCCTATGAGGAGGAACCAACTCAGCCATCCACATAGGAATCGTAGACAACATCTGAAACGATCCCCATCCTTGGAAGACCCTGAACGTGATGAACATGGCAATGTGGTAAGAGGCTGTTATGAGCGCACTGGATATGAGGATGATCAGCGCGGCAAGTGCGGCAGACTTCTTGCGCCCGTATCTGTGTGCAAAGTAGCCACTGAAGATGGATCCAAAGGCTCCGCCGGCGAAGAAGCCGCCGTTGGTGGCCCCTATGAGTGCAGTCATATCTGAAGTTGCGCCTAGTTTCATGGTTGCATACCACGATGGCTGGGAGAGGGTGGTGGCGATGATGGACGAAGCATAGCCCATGGATGCAGAGCCAAAGCCAAGGAAGATTATTATGAATATGATGCGAAGGTTGAGTCGAGGAACAATTGCTTCGCCTTCCATGATGGAATCTTTGCGAAGGCTGGTGTCATTTGTTTTTTCGCGATCCATGGTCGCGTAAAATGAAGATCAATAGACTGACTAGGAGGGTTCCTTCAAGAGATTGCTTTCAGCAGAGTAAACGGAATTAGAAAGGTCGGACAAGAGACAACTCCGCCCGGGCATTTATACAACCATGGTCAATATATAGAGAGCCACGAGAACCTGAATAACTACGATAATTTTCTGCCACTATGCGACGGCCTCGGGGCTCGAATTCCATCGGTAGCATTGCTCGACCTCGGGCAAAACGGCCTTTCGGTGTTATCTACCGCTAGCTAAAAGCTTAGATCTACACGTTCTTCAAGACCTCGGGGTAAGCTGGGAAATTGAGATCTAGAGAGTCTAATGGTTATGAGATTCTGGGGTAATCCGGGGTGTCCGGGGATCCCGGGGTTGGGGGGCGCTATCTGGGGTAGTCGTCCCAGTCAGATGATGGAGTATGGAGCATTTGAGCGCTGCAAGAAGAACAGAAATATAAGGAGGTCGATATAAGCATACTGGTCAGTGAACGCAAGTACCATGTGCTAACGAAATGCTTAGTATCATATCAATTGTTCGATCAAGTTGTGCAGGGCGGTAGATTCAGCGCAGGTAGCTAATGAGGCTCCATTCACGCAGGTCGTTCAAAGGCCTGTGTTGCCGTTCATTTTACATCCTCCCAAAACCTTCATAAGCGGCTAATGGCTACTCAATAGTATGTACTCTGCAACGGCAATATTTCTTTCTCCTGTCCCCCGATATTGGTTATGGGGAAGAAGTTGGGATCGGCGTCAAAGTGAACCAAGGCTTGCAACAGGTTTGCCTCGGTGTCGAAGTCAGTCCATGGATCGTTAAGGGGATCGATCAAGTATTGACTTTCCATATTGCTGGCATCCATGCGCACAACTGTCGAGCTGTCTTCGAGGGACTGCGAACCGAGGGGTACGCTTCCCATAGTCTCCGGTGTGATAAGCGAGTTTGAGGCATTCGTCACCACTCGATCTCCAGCTCTAGCGGCCTGACTACTCTTCTCAGACTCTACATTACCATTCCTGACCTTCTGCTTTCTTTGTACAAGTCTCTGTCTCGACCTATTCAGAGGAGCCAGGTTCAGCATGGGGATGCTGACATTGGTTCTTTGGATAACAGCTTCGAGAAACCATATGACATGATCTGCAGAAGCATACATTTCCCTTAGAGACTGGATAGCCTGCCAGCACTGGTAGAACTGACCGATGGAAGCGTAGCGTGCCTCTTGCCGTGAGGAGGCAATGTCATTGAGGTGGATCAGTATAGCAGAGAGAAGTGCAGGAATGGCCGAGGTGGACGCGAAACGTAGTTGGTCTCTTTGATGCAAGTCAAACGCAACCTGTGTGATGCCTCCTGCGGCATCGGCAATCTTGTCAGCGGATCGCCTAGTGGCTATATCATCCTCGGAGCTGTCATCCAACCGCTGGGCCTGCGGGCGGTGAAGAATGGCTGTTGAAGTGAGGTATATCATGTGTAGTAAAGCCTGGTGCAGATGCAAGGCTGAGCGACCTTGGGCTGTTTCGCGAGCCTGGTTCGCCTTATAACGACAGGGCGATTCCAGATTCTGTATCCAATCTCGTAACTTGAGGTCGCACTTCTCCATGTCCTGCATCTGCTGAGCGGATTTCTTCGGTACAACCATCATGGTTATCTTTTCATCTGCCTTTGATGTGTCGTTGTTTAGAACTGAATACTGGCTGGAGAGAATATCCCCAATGTGCACACAGAGTTTTGTCAGCTCAAGAAAGCAGACCATCAGACCCCTCTGAGTTGCAGAGTCTGTCATCTGCGGGTTCCCGAGGAAACTTATAACAGCATCGTCGAAGGGCTCCATTTCCAGGTCCCCTATCGTTAAGTCAGGAACGTTGAATGTGTCAGGCCTTATTCGAGCTGGTCTCCGAATCCCCAACGCTAGAAGTCGATCTCGTACGTAACAAGACCACCAAATCCTCTTGCGTCCACGCTTCGCCTTGGGGCTGATGCCAAGCGGCTCGGGGCTTCGATGTATCCCCATAACATGAATTTGCGACAACGCTATTCCTGTCCAATGCCAAGTATCCTTTTCATCATCCGCCCTCTCGTACCAGTATGTCATAAGAAGAAGGGCCTGTAGACGAGCAATCCGATCGGGCTCTACATCGAGGTGGTAAAGAAGGCGAACTTTCTCAAAGAACTCTTTTCGCATTGCCTTGCGAGTCTCGTACCCCCGTTCGGTACAGTAGTCAGAGTCGATGTAGACTACGGCGGCAAACATGATAGCCTGGAAGAGAAGTAGGCTGACTTGCGAGCTGGCATCACGCCGAGCCACAGACGAGAGAAATTCTGGTAGGTCGACTACTGGCATGAAAGGATGTACGTATAGTATGTACAGTCGAAACAGCTCGCACTGGAGGTCATCGTCGGGGATCCTCAGGCAGCCTTTGCCGGTGAGATATTCGGTATCGATGGGTTTTAGGTGTGGTGCGAGAGGTTGTATGTACTGTGGCAAGGTCTGCGTGTAGCTATCAGGCGCATTCAGAGGTAGCTGAATAGGCACGACACCGGGGATGTTGTCGGTGTCTCCCTGCCTGGCATCATCGTCCTGTGAAACACCTTCTAGACCTGCGATATATTATCAGACCGGAAGTGACAATAAAGTTGCAGCTGCTTATAGTCCACCCTTACCTTCGAACGTCAGAGAAACAGGAAACTCTTCGCCAGCATTCGAACGCTCAGATATTATATTCCCTGTCCTGCCCGTTGCAGGTCTACGAGGCTTGCCAAGTACGCAAACCAGGTTATCAAGACGACAATTGGTACACGGCTGGCCTTGTATGGTTACGTCGCAGCGGACTTTACGGCCTCGACAAGACAGGCAGGCCTGAGGAGCAGACCGCTTCGAACAAGAGTCTGGTCGTTGATCGTCTCTTTTCCGCTTGTTCCCTGTCCCATCGATATCTTGCTGAGCTCGTGGAGATGATGGCATGATGAAAACGATTATGAGCAGTGTCATGGAGATCCCTGATTTCCAGTGGATCTCCTAAGGACGACCTGCTGCGCGCTCACGTGTCATGAACAGACGAATGCTGTCCCCAGCAAGTCCCTCGGCAATTGCCTACCTGGAACAAAGACCTTTTTCGACTGTATATCATAATTAATCGGCTTTACATTAGAAATTGAGAAGCCTAAGCCCGGGCATTGAAGATCCAGGTTACTCAAGACCCCCGATCTTTGTAGCCTTGAGCAGACTTTATGCCAGACCAGTTTCATTACATTTGGATATCCGGCTATATATGGCCAGACTCAAGTGTTCTCCGAACAAATAATGATCCTGACGATAAGCGTCGGAAGCAGAATGTGGTCCCCATTCGATCAGCATGGCTTGGATACCAATTGTATAGAATAACTACAGTCG
The DNA here is from genome assembly GCA_020615335.1 of Fusarium pilosicola. Lineage (NCBI taxonomy): Eukaryota > Fungi > Ascomycota > Sordariomycetes > Hypocreales > Nectriaceae > Fusarium > Fusarium pilosicola. The sequence goes on along the minus strand of JAGQDI010000035.1, from coordinate 127,391 downwards.
CCGTTTCGCTGTTTAGCTTCCAGATACTTAGGCAATCTTTGGGGATGGAAAGCTGTATGCCTACCTTTTGCAAAGTAGTTGCCACGTCAATCCCGCGCTCACGGCCTCGGTGATCTGGCATATTGTATTTGCCTCGGCTATGAAGACAACAGAACCTCCAGCGCCCGGATACTGCACGCCGTTCTACCGCACCTATTGAGATTTTATTTCAGCACTAAAAAGCAGGGGAGAAAATCTAGTCATACGTGCACTCGCTATTGGGGATATTTATGTGAGTAAGGCTCTAAGCCAAAGCACTAAGATGCTGCTATCCAATTTTGCAGAAAGGATAAGCCTATAGCTCTGTGGATCTGGTTGTAAATCGACAAGGCCTAACAGTGAGTCACTGGTCCGTAATAAAATTGGATGTGTGATTGTGTTGCTAGTTTGATAGAGAACGCAAGGAGAGGAACAGCCTGTTCTGCTGCATCTTTGTTGTCGGCAAACTTGGTTAATCACAATCATTGTGGGCTCTTTCAGATAACCGTTCACTGGCTATACTTGAGCTCAGATCACACTATATTGCGCGTTTTATCTTCGGAACGCAGACGGGCTAAAGGTTGGATATGCCATTGGTGATAGCTTATGCAGCCCGAGGTGCATGATCAATGATTTACGGCTCCAGTAGTACTTACAGGATCAGCGTCATCCTGAGTAGCGACATCTATGCAGTCCGCTATCCAATCTTCAGCATCTGGATATACACACAGGTCTCAAAGAGGACGTTACGAATTCTCATCTCAGTACACATTCAACAGATATACGCAATGAGCCTCGCTTCAGAGAATAAGCTGGCGAATAGAACATTACCATATAGCGAGCATCTTGCTGCTACTCTAAAACCATTTATTATCGGTGGTGCCTCGGGGCTCGTCGCTACAACATGCATTCATCCTATCGACGTAATCAAGGTGCGGCTACAGCTCGCTGGACAAGGCGGAAGCCCGTCATCAGGCTTGTTCTCAGTTGCCCGGGGCATTGTGTCTCAAGGCAGGTTTTTGGACTTGTATCAGGGCATATCAGCTGGCTACTTGAGGCAACTCGTCTATGGCACAGCACGTCTAGGTTTCTTCTACACGTTTGAAGATGCGCTGAAAACGCGAGCATCAGCACAAGATCGGGATATCAACTTTATGGAGAGAGGCGTGGCGGGACTCTTGGCTGGAGGGTTGGGATCTCTTATTGGTACTCCTACAGAAGTCGCATTGATTCGCATGCAGAGTGATGGGATGAAGCCCCAAGCCAAGCGGGCCAACTATCGCTCGGTCTTTGATGCCCTATCAAGAATTACTCGAGCAGAGGGCATTCGGGGACTATGGAGTGGCACAACTCCAACAGTTATACGAGCATGTTCGACAAACTTTGGTCAACTAACATTCTTCTCCGAAGCCAAGTACCAGCTTGCTACTCACACGGAACTATCACCTTACACCCAGTCTCTTGCTGCTGCGGCGATTGCAGGGACTTTCGCTGCTGTTCTGAGCCTGCCGTTCGACTTTGTCAAGACAAGAATGCAGTGGCAGAATAATCAACAAGGAGGACGTATTCAGTACACTGGTTTCTTTGACTGCATCGTCAAGGTCGCCAGGACAGAAGGTATAGCGGCATTTGGCCACGGCTTCGTACCATATTTCTTCAGGATTGCCCCACACGCGTGAGTGTTACATCTATGGCTTTAGCCTAAGAGCACTAACTGGTATCTATAGGGTTATTATGCTTACAGTCTCGGACTTCATCGCGAGGTCTTGGGTTAGATAACATAGCATAAGAACCACCGAATCAATTCACTCATGGTATCAAGGTTTTCCAACTTCTATAATTTTGCCACGGCGGCCTTTTGAAGACAGGCCATGTATTATTTGCATTGAGAACCTGTTACTTAGACCTTCAGAACAATTAAAGTACAAGTAGGCAACAAGTTGGGATTTTGTCTTTAATCATCGACCCTAGTTAAGGTTAACATGCGTGTCTTGGTGGTTCTGTTATCAAATTTACTGCTCACAATACACATTCAGCGAAAGTGTCCGAATCAGTAGCAACTTTGCTCCAAAATTATACTATAAGGGGCATAGAGTATGGAGAGCCCCACTAGTTCTCTCTGTTCAGGCAGTATACTAAAGCTTTGAAGGCTTGTGCCGGGGGGCATCCCGAGGGAACTAAACGAGCCGACAACAGCCCTACTAGGGTAACTGACTTCAGTGTCTTAAATTGCCGAAAGGCACCAATATCAATACCCTTACTTATAAGACTTCCTAGAAACACTGCGAAAGCTTTGTAGAGTTCGATTCGTATACTTAATCTATTTTAAAGGCAATACCGTAGCAATGGCCAGTATGCGAACTAAGGTATTTGCAGTTGCCCCCATTCCCCGGCAACCTCTATCGCCATTAAGAAGACAGCCGGCGAGGTCCCCTTCGACACCGAGATCTGTTCTGGGCAGGCCAGCCTGGAGACAGATTCACTCCCGTGCCACAGAGTACCTCCCCAGCAATCTTCCAGAGTGGACTGAGTCTCAAAGATCTGTCCGAGATGCCATCTCAAAGATCTGTGTCAAATACACAGATGAGTATTGGCTTGAACGGGACACAAAACACAAGTTTCCGTGGGAACTTTACAATGACCTAGCTTCTAACGGCTGGCTGGGCATCTGTCTTCCTGAAGAGTATGGCGGTGCTGGTCTAGGAATCTCCGAGGCAGCTGTCATGCTCCAGACCATTTCAGAATCAGGGGCAGGCATGAACGGAGCGTCATCGGTCCACATGAATATTTTTGGCTTGGAACCCGTTGCAAAGTTTGGCACAAGGGAGCAGAAAGAACGCTGGCTGGTCCCTCTTTTACAGGGAAAAGAACGAGCCTGCTTCGGAGTCACGGAGCCAAACACAGGGCTTGATACCCTTCGTCTACAGTCGTCTGCCACAAGAGACGGTGATGTCTACCGACTCAAGGGCTCCAAAATTTGGATATCTACTGCCCAAGTAGCTGAGAAGATCCTTATCCTCGTCAGAACAACCCCGCTTGATCAGGTCAAGAATCCGAGTCATGGCCTCTCGCTCTTCTACACCGACCTAGACCGCGCTGCCGTGACCGTCACCGAGATCCCCAAGATGGGTCGCTCAGCAGTTGACAGCAACACCCTTTTCTTTGAGGACTGGAAAGTGCCTGCCGGCGATATGATCGGTAAAGAGGGTGATGGGTTCAAGATGATCATGCATGGAATGAATGCAGAGCGAGTGCTCGTAGGTGCTGAGGCGCTGGGAATAGGCTATGCAGCATTACGACGTGCCAGCAACTACGTCAATGAACGTGTGGTATTCGGTAATCCAGTTGGAAAGTACCAGGGGATACAGCATCCTCTAGCCGAGTGTTGGATGACCCTCGAGAGCGCACGGTTGATGATATATCTAGCTGCGCGATTGTATGATCAAGGGTATGAGGACGGGGGAGTATGCAAACGCAGGAAAATATCTAGCCTCAGAAAGCGCGTTCAAGGCAGCTGAGAGAGCTATCCTGTCTCATGGTGGAATGGGTTACGCAAAAGAGTACCATGTCGAGCGTTATCTCAGAGAGGCTATGCTCTCTAGGATTGCACCGATCAGTGGGGAGATGATTAAGAACTACATTGGTCAGAAGGTTCTTGGACTTCCCAAGAGCTACTAGGCTCTATTATAAGAATATTTATTTATTAATAGTGAAAAGATACAAGCTATGGTGTTTCTGCTGCTGCATTACGTTTCTTAAATCACCATTGGTTCAGAACGCGTGTTGAGGTAAGCAGAGATAGTTAGCACAGGAACATACTATGTATACAAAAACGATATCTTGTTAATACAGCCCTTGAAGTACGTGATGAGAGATAAGCCGTTTGATAGTGACAATAAAGGAACCTGATACCCTAGACTGAGACTAAGCACCCTGTCTGGTCAAAATCGCAATAGGACAAGGGCTCACTAGAGAACAAGTTTCAGTTTTACCTCACTAAACTGGCTATCACAGAACTAGGCTTTTTGTCAAATCGTGAATATTTTTACTCTGCTGGGTAGTGCCGAGGCTGTGATGTCAATCTTCTTGGAAATCGTATCGGGGCTCATGTCTACGAGTAGGTTATGCCGAGGTCTTGAGGGCTCGTGTCAAGGTGTTTAACAAGTCTATGCTAGAGATTCTATACTTCTTGGAAATTATCTCTGTTGACGTGAATATTAAATAGACCGCGCTGTTGTAACTTAATGGTATTAAATCCTTGACATTAACGACATCGAACAAGTCCGGTGATGAGCACAACCATGAAGCGGCTCAACATACGTCCCTGTAGCTATGCAAAAGAATTCACCCGAGGAACGCGATGTAGCTTCTCACATTGTCTACCGAGATTCAGGCCGTTTTCCAAGCAAAGTACTTCTGATAACATTCAGAGCCTTGGCGCTCTCACGGGGCTGAAAATTCTGGATATTTCTCGAGTGTTGGCAGTACGTTGAGTCATGTCTCTTGTTCGATTCCCAAGATCAGCTGACAATAGAGTGCGATATTTCAGGCTCCATTCTGCTCACAAATTCTTGCAGATTATGGTGCCGATGTCATCAAAGTTGAGACTGTTGGCAAAGGTGTACGTGCTGTCAAGATAAACCCAAGAGCCACTAGTACCTGACACCATATCCATAGGATGATACGAGACATTGGATGATGCCAGGGGAACCAGAGAAATGGAAAAGAACAGCTGGTCCTATATCGAATTATTTCTCTGCCGTAAACCGCAATAAGAGGTCCATCACCCTTGATCTAAAGCAGCGCGAAGGGAAAGAGATTCTCAGAAAGCTTGCAAGAAATGCCGATGTCCTGTAAGTTTATACCCTATAAGCCTCGTTTCCCGCTATCACGGCATTGGGCGAGCAAGAGTCGTTCACTACCTTATATAACCGGGCGCTAACTACCTATAGAATTGAAAACTTCAAACCTGGCACTATGGACCGCCTTGGCTTGGGACATAAAAGCCTGCAAAAGGAGAACCCGAGGCTGATATATGCCAGTATTTCCGGTAAGTCGCCAGTCCCATTCAAGTTAGTGGAGGTCAGCTTACAATGGCCGAGGCTATGGAAGCACTGGCCCTTACGCCAGCCGAGGAGGGTACGATCCGATAGCGGCAGCAGAAGCAGGCCTTCTTCACATCACTGGGGAAAAAGACGGTCCTCCAGTTCGCACAGGAATCGGCATGGTCGACATGGCGACGGGCTTGTATCTCCATGGCGCCATACTCGCTGCTGTCTATGCTCGTGAGCGCGATGGGATAGGCCAAAGAGTGGAAACGTCACTTTTCGAGACCCAACTCAGCCTATTGACTAACGTCGGGCTCTCCTGGCTGAACTTGGGCATCGAGGCACAGCGTTGGGGTTGTCAGCATCCTAGCATCGCCCCATATGATGCCTTTCAGACTAAAGATGCATATCTTGTCTGTGGCGCTACTAACGACGCCCAGTTTTCAGCTCTTTGCAAGCTCCTGGGTCTTGAAAATCTAAGCAAAGATGAACGCTTCGTGACAAACCCCAAGCGGGTGGAAAATCGGCATCTACTGGGTCCAATCTTCAATAACATCTTCGCGAGTCGAACAACAAAAGAGTGGGTGTCGGTCTTTGAAACGACAGACCTGCCTTTTGGCCCAATCAACAATATGGAGCGAGCATTTGAACATCCACAGGCCGTAGCGCGGGACATGATCTCGAATGTGAAACTGGACGCCGTGGAGTCTGGTGAGTTACGACTGATTGGGCCAGCGGTCAAGTTTAGTCGAACAAGGACGAACTTGAAGAGAGCACCACCTCGCCTAGGAGAGCACACGTCAGAATTGTTGGAGGAGTTGGGAGTGGAAAAGCATCAGGTAGCGGAGTTAAAGAAGAAGGGAATAGTCTAGTCTAGCCATGAGTACGATTGCTATTACATCTACAATATTGCATGCAACATGAGTGACAAACAAAAGGTGAGATATCCGTGCCTTGGAATAATAACATCATGGCTGCGGTAGTTTTCACGCTGCGCCTGGCAACACTCCCCGGTGAAGTAGAAGGGCGATAAATGCCGGATTATTCGACTATCTATGGTTTTTACCTCGGCGTCATTGTTGAACCAAAACCGTATTGCAAAAACATAGTGAAAGTCCCCACTCTAAGTTCAGAAAATGCTTCATTATCGCCAGTGAATATTTTATGTATTTAGCATCGGAAGGATCCTAAAAACTCCACCACAACAGCTGAACCATATTTCTCACTACTTGACTTCAGCTGCTGTAAGCCGACAATGAAGCCACCAGCAAAGACCGCTCTCTGGAAGCCTCTGAACCTGAGCGAGACAAATACAGTCAAGTTCATTCACCACGTCAATGATAGCTACGGCTTGGCGTTGCAAACATACGACGACTTGTACAAATGGTCGGTGGGAGACGGTACCATAGATCATTTCTGGGCTCAGGCGTTCAGATGGCTCCAAATTTCACCCAATGAGACTGGATATCTTTTTGAAAAGGAAGCGCCATGTTTTGATGCGAGAGTGTGTACCCCCAGAAAGAGTTTGGATCTTTATTAACAATACCAAGGGCTCACACTCCAACCTTATGTTTCCGCCTCCAAAGTTCTTCCCAACCTCCACTCTCAATCTTGCCGAGTTGATCTTTCGAGACCGCAAGGATACAGACGTGGCTATACATTTCAGCCGGGAAAGCCTCAATGACGTCGAGGAAGTAACTTGGGCTGTCTTGAGAGAACGCGTACGAAAGCTGCGCAGTGCATTAATCAACTCTGGGGTTGTTACCGGGGATGTAGTCGGAGCCGTGATATCCAACTCTGTTGACGCCATGGTCATTTGTTTGGCCGCCCTCTCGATTGGCGCACTGTGGTCCTCAACTTCGTGCGACATGGGAGTCGATGGCATAGTTGACAGATACTCTCAGATCCGCCCAAAGATTATCTTTGCAGAACAAGGATATGTCTACGCAGGGAAAACCATCGACCTCAGTGATAGAATCAGGCAATGGTCTCGCGGGCTCTGGGGCCGAGATAACGTGGTTAAATCGCTAGTCGTTCTGGTTCCAAACCCGAATCTCAGCATACGCCCGTTGCAGGAGCCAAACTTATGCACGTTTGGAGACTTTTCCGAGGCTGACAGAGGGGATCAGTTGCTATTCGCAATGCTTCCTTTTTCACATCCGGCGTTCGTTCTCTTCTCATCCGGGACGGTCTGTGTTGCCATTGCCCCATTAAGACCTTGCGACTAACAATATCTTATAGACTGGTCCACCAAAGTGCATCGTACATTCAACAGGGGTAACTGAACCCACGCACATTCAAATACGGAGCAAGCCTGACGCTGAAGATGACAGGGAGTAGCCCTGAAAACAAAAGTTGATTCAGTCATCCAACACGACATCCGCAGGACCGATGTTGTATTCCAGTACACGACTGTACGTCTACCTCATGATCTCAGAATAGCTCTCGCCTGCTTACTCCAGTCAGACATCATGGATCATGTGGGTTTTGAACCTTATGAACCTTTCTTGTGGTGCCTCGATGCTGTTATACGATGGCTCCCCGTTCCACCCTCGTCCGACTATATTGTTAGAGCTTGCCCAAACCTTCAAGTGAGTATCAGACGCCTATGAGAGATGAGTTGCCGTTCTTATGAACCCCCTATCAGAGTCAGTGTGTTCGGAACATCGCCGAGATATCTCTCCACGCTTAAAGGTCTCGCCATCATACCAAGTAAGATTATTCAGAGGTAGCAGATACCGATGCGTTTAAAGCTAATCATGCGTGTTTTACGCCAACAGGGCGAGAATTCGATCTCAGTCGGCTGCGTATTATGCTATCAACAGGATCTGCGCTCTCTGTTGAGTTATACGAGTGGTTCTATTCCACTGCGTTTCCTCCCTCAGCTCAGTTAATCTCTATGAGCGGCGGAACAGATATTGCGGGATGCTGTAAGAAAGCGCGAGATCCCGAGGTCATATCTCATGTTCGCTAACAAGGTTAACAGTTGTATGTGGCACGCCTATGCAACCAGTTTATGCTGGAGAGATTCAGTGCAAAGCTCTTGGCATGGCAGTAGATATCTACGATTCTGGGACAGATGAATGCGTATCAGTGGAGCAGTCTGGTGCACCAGGAGAACTGGTCTGTACAAAGCCTTTTCCAAGCCAACCACTTGCCTTCTTAGGCAAAGCTGGTGCCAACCAATACAAGGCTTCTTACTTTGAGCGCTACGGGCCAAGTGTTTGGTGCCAAGGAGATTTCGTTCAACGGTCGCCAGTTACGGGAGGAATCATCATGCTTGGCAGATCGTAAGTTTAGTCCAAACACTCCACATAGTGAGGCCTGACGCCTAATGTGTATACAGCGACGGCGTCTTGAATCCTTCAGGAGTGCGATTCGGTTCAGCGGAGATCTATGCAGTCACTGAGACCTTCACAGAGGTCCTGGACAGTATCTGCGTTGGCCAGAAACGCGAAGCCGACACTGACGAGCGGGTGCTGCTGTTTATCAAGATGAGGCCTGGAATACCTCTCACACTACATCTCAAGAACAAGATCAGAGCCGCCATCCGCAATCGATACTCACCACGCCATGTGCCAGCATATATCTTGGAAGTAGATGATATTCCTTATACCGCTAACGGAAAGAAATGCGAGATCAATGTGAAGCACGCGATTAACGGCAACAAGTTCGCCGTGGCCGGATCAGTGGCGAACCCGACAGCTCTCAAGGCTTATGAGAAGTTCCGAGATCTGCCTGCAGAGGGGCCAAGAAAAGGTAGTGTTGCCTCGAAGATCTGATCTATTGGATCTGGCAAGGCAACAAGTTCACACACGAGAATGTGAAACGGATAGCTCCTAGAAGTCCTTCATCTATCATGTACTGGTTATGCTTGATTAAATTCATTCTCAGTATGGTGGTTATAGATCTGTCGCTGCAGATGAGTGGTTGTTTACGCCCAATGCATCGTTCTAAGGCTTTGTTGTTGACTAGACACGGGTAAAGGCGGCTTTTAGTTGCGGCAGTGACCTCGGCTATGCCTCCTCATCATACTGCTCTCGGTCCAACTATTATAGGTTTTACAATATAGAGCTGCTGGACCAAAGACGAAGAATAACCAAAAGCAAATCCAGATCCTTTTATATGTGAATAACTGAATTAACGAGACCTCAACGTATCGAGTTCCTTAAATATCACAGATTCACTCAGCCAAACATGATGGCCACCTTGACCAGAAGGGCAAAATCAGTCCTGCTAATGACAAATTGTCCAAGGCCCAATTACTGTGCGATTCATATCTCAACTCTGAAGACCTCCCGGAGTTTCTCGTCTCTGAGACCGGAAGTCCAGATTGTCGAGGTCGGGCCACGGGACGGCCTGCAAAACATCAAAGAATCTATCCCTACAGCGACCAAAGTCGAGCTGATCCGCAGACTCGCCGACACAGGACTGGTCAACATCGAGGCCACTTCCTTCGTGTCTCCAAAATGGGTTCCTCAGCTCGCCGATGGAGCCGAGGTCATGAGGGAGATTCTGACACGCCCTGGGCACATGCACCAAAATCGTCAAATCAACTACCCCGTTCTGGCGCCAAACCTCAAAGGGCTGGAAAACGCGAGCCGAGCTGGGGCAAAGGAGATCGTGGTCTTTGCTTCTGTAACAGAGGCATTTAGCAAAGCGAACCAGAACTGTACCGTTGAAGAAGCACTGCAACAATGTGAAGCTGTCACCAAAAAGGCGCTGAGCCTCGGTATCAGAGTCCGTGGGTACGCATATCCGTGGAGATTGGGCCGACCAAAGACTGGCTACTTACAACAACTATAGGGTTATTTCATGCATGTTCTCAGACCCTTTCTTAGGCCCTACGCCCCCAGACGCTGTTCTACCTGTTGTGAAAAGGCTATTAGATATGGGTTGCTACGAAGTTGGCCTCGGAGATACGCTGGGTGTCGGTACTCCCAAGAATGTCCAGGATGTGCTTGACAGGCTCCTTCCGGAGATATCTCCCGATCGACTAGCTGGTCACTTCCACGACACCTATGGCCAAGGAATCGCCAATATTGTCCGTGCCTACGAGATGGGTATCCGAAAGTTTGACAGTAGTGTTGCCGGCCTCGGTGGTTGCCCTTATGCACCTGGGGCCCGAGGCAATGTTTCGACCGAGGATGTCATCTACACCCTGGAGAACTCAGGAATCAGCACTGGCGTTGACTTGGGTAAGCTTTGCCATGTGGGCCAATGGATTTCCGGAGAGATCGGTATTCCATACGGGAGCCGAGCTGGTGCCGCTTTGGCTGCCAAGAGAGGCAAGGCTATGTCTAACTCAACCACGTCAAAGACTACACCCTCCCAAGAGCCAAGGTCATGGAAGACTATGGAGGATACTGGCGAGTATCGTGTCTCTCGATCGGGCACAGCCTTGAAGGTCACCCTGACACGACCTAAGAATGGAAACGCCTTGACTGATTCCATGCTTGAAGGCCTGACTTCCCTTTTCAAGAAGCTTCCTCGAGATCAATCTGTATATCACCTCGTGATTGAGTCAGAGGGAAAGTTCTTCTGTACAGGTATGGACCTCAGCGGAAACACTGACACAGCCAACGGCTCCGAAGATGGCAGCTACTACGCCAAGGTTGCTGCGCTGTATGAAGCATTGGATCACGTTCCCCAAACCACCATCGCTGTTGTTGACGGGCCATGTTACGGTGGTGGCGTTGGACTAGCTTTCACATGCGATGTCAGGCTTGTATCCCCCAAAGCGCGCTGGACACTCAGCGAGGTCAAGATTGGGGTTAGTCCAGCTGTGATTTCCAAGTACCTCGTGCGGGAATGGGGCGTCTCTACGGCCCGTGAAGGCATGCTGTCTGGGAGAGAGATTGGTCCCGAAGAACTCACTCGGATAGGGGCTGTTCATGGGATTAGCAGCAACGAGACATCCCTAACGACACTGCTCGATAGATATCTGGATCAACTGGCAAAATGTGCTCCTCGATCTGCAGCTATCAACAAGGAACTCACAAGAATGGCTTGGTTATCTCCGGATAGCGAGACACAAGCGAGTCTGGTCAAGAAGACATTTGCTAACATGACGGTCCCTGGATCGGAGGGAGCGCACGGTATTGGACAGTTCCAAAAGAAGAACAAGTCGTTCAGTTGGAAAGAGTTCTGGGGAGACAAGAGTCCGTTAGAGAAACCCATCTACTGAGAGCTCTTAATACAAGAAACGTAGAGAGTTGGTTGGTCAATAGAAATAAATACGTTACTGCTGAGGTTCTCTCGCCCCTATGACGGCACTCAAAGGTTTCTCCTTATGTTTCCGCTTTATACGCAAAGTAACTGCGGTTATATTTATAATACACCTGAATGCTTCGCGCCTATTGATATAGAACATTTATATGGGATGATTCTAGATACTCGGTAGTTGATTATCCCATCGAAACAAGTAGCGACTCACATGGATCTTTGGTCTTTATTTAGAGTCGTAGTGGTGTCTGGCTTCTGTTACCTCTTTCGCTAATCTAAGGTTCTACCTGACCTCAAAATCGTTGAAGTTGGGCTCTAAAACCATGCTGTGGTAATCGTACGTAAACCACGGGGCATTCACACTTTGCCTGCCAAAGCTGTTGACATAGTATCCACTGCCTTCCATCTCCCATATGAGCTCCTTGGCCTTCTCATCAAGCCTTGCGTTGTACTCATCGAAGACGTCTTTACGGCATTCGATCGACTTCTTATCGTTCTCAAGCAGATGGACTATGGAGCTAGCCACGTATCGCGACCAGATCTCTCCCCATGAGTAGAATCCTCCTGAGCGAGGTTGGTGGTTTGGACCGTAGAGGGAGAAGAAGTTGGGGAAGCCGGGCATGGTGAGCCCAAGATATGAGCGAGGGCCGTCCTTACTCCAGAGATCCTCTAGAGTAGTTCCATTGCGGCCGATATACTTGCAAGGCCAGAAGTAGTCTGACACTTTGAAGCCAGTTCCAAGAATCACCACATCAAACTCGTGCTCTTGGCCGCTTGAAGAGACGATCCCATTTTCTGTGAATCGGCTGATGTCCTCGGCGACGAGTTTCGTGTTTTCACGACGAAGCATATCGTAGAACCCATTGTCTACCACGAGCCGACGGACCAACGGTGGATAGTCAGGCAGAATCTTCTCCAACAGACCAGGTATTCCCTCAGATTTGGACTTGATGTACTCTGTGAGGTTCTTGCGGGCAAGGTCATTTCTCTCATTGACAATACCACCCTTGGCTCTCCACTCTGGATCGTGTGTCTGCATGTACTGCAGTTGTTGAGATGCAACATGAGCTGAGTAACAGAACCAGTTCCAGTAATACGGCATCTTGTCGAAGATGAAGCGTACCTCATCGTCTATCTTGGCGCCGTAGCCGTCCATGTGCATGATCCAGTTGGGCGTACGCTGAAAGACGGTGAATTGTTTCGCTTCGGAAGCAACTCTAGAAGCAAGTTGGGTACCAGTCGAGCCAGTGCCGATCAGAGCGACTCGCTTGCCACGGTAATCTACGCTATGATCCCACTTGGCGGTATGAAAGACAGGGCCCTTGAAGTCCCTCAGACCAGGAAAGTCTGGCAGGTTTGGGGTAGCAAAAAGACCGCTACCACTAACAATAGCGTTGCAGGTTATGTTTTCAACCTCGCCGTTTGAGTGTTTAACGGTGAGGTCCCACTTGCTCGTCTCTTCGTCCCAGGCCGCGTTGATAACCTCACGGCTAAAGTGGAAGTGATCCTTGACGTTGTACTTCTCCGCAACGTACTCGAGATAACCTCGTGTCTCTCCTGCTCTTGCAAAGTATTCGGACCACGGATAGTTCTTGAGAAACTTGAACTGGAAGAGATAACTCGACGTATCGACCCGCGCATCCGGGTAAGTGTTCAAGAGCCATGTGCCGCCGATGCCTTGCTGACGCTCGAGAACTTCAAAGTTGAGCCCAAGGTTCTTGAACTGAACCGCGGCAGCGAGGCCACTGATACCAGCTCCAATGACGACAATCTTGAAGGCGGCGATTTTATCGGCCGGGGGCTTATTGTCGCTCCATTGGGCATTCCTAGGGAACTCTTCAAAGGCTAATTCCTCGTAGTTGTAGTTGAACTCAACGTCTTGAATCGGCTCGTCACCAAATAGGTCCAAGAGTTTTCTAGTCTCTTCTTTGGAAGGGGGCGGTGGAACAGCATCGTCAGCCTTGAGCTTGGATAGATAGTCGAACGCGATCTCCTTGAGAAGTGGTGCGTCTTCATCGCAAAGAACGTGGGAGTACATGGCGCCACCACGGATCGCGCGGCGGCGAGTGCTCATCTTGGCTAGTCGTGGATCGCCTGTGACCTGGAGCAAAGCAAGTCGAAGGGCATTTAGATTAGACTTGTCGATGGCCTTCCGAACAAACTCATTATCGACGGATACGTTGGCTTTGAGATCCCCGTTGACGGCGCGGGTGTCATGCGCAACGGCATCTCTGGTCATTTCGACTACGGCTGCAGCCATAAATAATATTGATAAGGGTGAAGTTGGGAAGATTGTCTGGTAGATTTGTCTCAATATCGAGCTGTGGTTCTGGATGAATAGAGGTTATACTTCTAGGCAACCATAACACTTCGCAATACTCAAACGTGTGTCTGGCATTGACATTAATTCAACGTCTTCTTTGTTAGCTTTAGCTTATAAGGAGACTTGCCATATCCAACTATATACAATACACTCCGAGGCCCGAGGCAATTTGGCGCTTTGTTAAGAAAGGTGTAACTTATTGATAATTGAGGAGCAAGAAAGAAGAGAGAAGCGACATTGAGAAACGATAAAAAGGACAATCTGGTAACTGAGCAAAATTTGGGTGGCCTAGCATTAATCGATTCTACTGCATTGCATAGCCAAGAGGCAAAATGCTTTTCCGATCTCAATACCCAGACATTGAGTGTAAGACGCTGTTGCGATTATTCCCTTACTTCTCGGCAGGCCGTAGCTAACTGGCTTGGACCGACTAGGCCCGACTGACTTGACGGTATGGGAATGGGCTTTTGAAGACAAGAGATACTCTCCTCTATTCAAGAAGCCTCCCAGCGAAATAGCAGGCTTCACAGACGCCACTACGGGAGAACGCCTGGACTTTGGACAGGTCAAAGAGCATGCAACCTATGCGTCGTCAGCTCTAGTCAATGAGCTGGGTATGGAGGTAGGGGACACGGCCTCGCTTTTTGGACACAACACAATATGGTATCCGGTAACAATGTTTGCAGTGTTAAGAAACGGTATGAGACTCTTCTAAATTTCGCAGACCCCGATTTATCGAATACAGAGGCTGACACGTGTCCTAGGCGGCAGAGTCAACGGTGCATCTCCATCTTATACGATTGAGGAAATGGTGAATGCTCTCAAAACGGCCGGGACCAAGTATATCATGACGGTGAAGAGCTCTATCAAAATGGCGAGCGCAGCTGCGAAGGAAGTTGGTATCCCTTCTGAGAGAATCTTGTTGATGGATGGAACCCTCGAAGGCTATAAGTCGATTCAACAGCTCTCAGAGGTTGGGAGAAATTACGGTCCTTATAGACAAGTTCCATTCTATTCGATCCCGGCAGGCCAAACAAACGACGTCTGTGGATACCTGAATTTTAGCAGTGGTACAACTGGACTTCCAAAAGCTGTAAGATGTCGGTGCTACGATGGTTGATGAGTCGGCTGACAGAGCCAGGTAATGCTATCTCACAAGAACATCATCGCCCAATGCCTTCAACTCGCAGATGTTGCAGGCTCCGAGAAGAAGCGTTTTCTTGCTTGCTTACCGCTTTTTCACAGTCAGACAGAGACTCTGTGCCCCGATGAATAACTGGCTCAGCTAACAATGCGATAGTCAGCGGTCTTGTGAGGTTCCTTCACTGGCCAATCGCCAGCAACGATGAGTGCGTAATGCTGCCGCATTTCACTATGGAGAACGTACTGGAGGCCATCGTCAAATACCGGATAACTGATTTAACTCTGGTCCCCGCAATTGTCATCAGGCTCATAAATGATCCCATCGTCGACAAGTACGACTTGACAAGCGTAAGGGTGATTGCCTGCGGTGCCGCTCCCGTGGGGAGTGAAGTTATCCAACGGCTTCACGACAAGATGCCATGGACCGGATTCAGACAGAGTTATGGCATGACGGAGTCCTGTTGCTGCCTAA
Source organism: Fusarium pilosicola (assembly GCA_020615335.1). Lineage (NCBI taxonomy): Eukaryota > Fungi > Ascomycota > Sordariomycetes > Hypocreales > Nectriaceae > Fusarium > Fusarium pilosicola. The sequence goes on along the minus strand of JAGQDI010000035.1, from coordinate 112,162 downwards.
GCACCCACCCACCTGAGTTTTACGACTACAAGTATGGAAACAATGCAGGAAAGTTGTTGGCTTCTACTGTCGTCAAAACCGTTGATGTGGACACCGGTAGAGAGCTTGGGCCAAACGAGACGGGCGAGATCCTCGCCAAAGGCCCTCAAATCGCGATGGGATACTTAAACAATGCAAAAGAAACGGCCGAGACCTTTGGCGCTGACGGGTTCCTACGCACAGGGGACATTGGGAAGATTGACAGCCAAGGGTTCATTCACATCGTCGACCGGATCAAGGAGATGATCAAAGTCAAAGGCCAGCAAGTTGCTCCCGCTGACCTGGAGCAAGTTCTCCTGGGTCACCCATATGTGGCAGACTGTGCTATCTTGGGGATACCCGACGCCTACAGCAGCGAGAAGCCAAAGGCCTTCGTCGTGCTCAAGAGCCACGTCAGACCGAATGCTGCGGCTGGTCAGGAGCTTATGCAGTATGTCAAGGAGAGGCGTGTGCGGTACAAATGGGTCAAGGAGGTTGAGTTTGTGAATGAGATCCCGAAAGGGCCGAGTGGTAAGATATTGAGGCGATTACTGCGAAACACCGATGGGAAGGACTCGGGACGCGTGGTGGTCAAGGATGTTTCTTCCTCGGCTAGACTTTAGCGGTTCAGATGGTTACTCTCTTTCGGCAAAGGGTTACGCCGAGCCGAAGGCGCATTTGCGTAGATCTATTAATAGAGTGACCTGTAATTTGCGACCAGACCCAGTGACATCACGCATGGGTAGATCAAAATTAGTTTCAGCCGTCTGATTGGTAAGGTGTGGATCAAAACTAGAATTTAGCGTTGCAAAAACAGCATTATTGGTCAAATGACTACAGTGGCTCTGCTTAGCGCGTATTTACAGGCACTATCGAATGCATTTATGAATTGCATTCAGTGGAACGAACATAACACCGTTTATTACCTGTGACTCTACTCCTGTTAGAATAGCAAATATAATATTAAGCCACTAAGGTCATGTATCTATATATTCTCATATGATCAATAATACTGGTATAATAGCTTGTATATTCTATGTATAAGAATATAATAATTACTGCATTACCGAGGTAAAAGTCTGTCCGTCGAACTTCAGGCCACTTGGCCTACCCTAAAGTATCTTCGCAAGCCTCGGTAACCACCATGACCGAAGCAGCACCGACATATGTAATTATTGGAAGACCTTAATCTGTATAACACACCTAGAAAGCTTTAAAATAATCCAATTCTTAAGAGATCATTTCGTTATAGAGAAATTGTTATCTTACTCTAACTTTACATAAAACCGATAATGTCGTACAGCGGAGAGACGGCTTATATCACGGGTACGCATTTGCTAACAACCGGAATGCGCAAAGCAAGATTATCTCAGCTACTGATGTTTTATCCTCAGGCGGTGCCAGCGGAATTGCTAGATTTCTTGCTGCGACGCTCGTTGGCAAAGGGTGATTATCTACAAGCCATTCTAAGTCTTGTCAAACACGTTGCTGAGTTAATTGCCACAGCATGAAAGTCGTCATAGCCGATCGAAATCTCCAAGGTGCCGAGGAAGCCTGCCAAGAGTTCAACACAAAAGGTCAAGTAGCATGGGCTGTTCAGGCCGATGTCGGTGACTGGGACTCTCAGAAGCAAGCCTTTGAGATCGCCGTGGAGAGGCTAGGCAAGGTGGATTACGTCTTCCCCATTGCGGGCATAACTGAAAGACCCTGGAACGCCAAGCAACCTAGTGGTTCTGGCTTTGTTAAGCCGAATTTGGCTGTCCTGGATGTCAATGCTACTGGAGCGCTGTATACCTGCTCTCTTGCGATTCAACAGTTCAGGACCCAAGAGCCTGGCAAGTATGGTTTCCGTGGAAAGAGTAAGCTTCATCTATCGCAGAAGCCAGATTTGAAATCTCACACCAGTACGCAGTCGTTGTTGTATCCTCAGCTTGCGGTTTCTACTGCATTCCCAGTCTGCCTATCTATACCGCGGCGAAGCAGTAAGGCCACCTCAAACTTGACTTGGAAAGAAAAATATTAACACTAGCAGCGCAATGGTTGGATTTGTACGGACGCATGGAAAGCTCCTACCAGAGGAATCTATCACGCTAAATGCAATTTGTCCTACAATTGTCAAAACTGGCATCTCAACTGGCGACTTCTACGACAAGGCCGACGCAAAGGGCCTTTTAATCACCATTGAAAGTTTAGTAAAAGCGTTCGAGAACTTGCTAGGAGACTGCGAAATATCCGGTGAAGCTATTGAGATTTTGCCAGGCGATGATGGGTCCAAGATTAAGGAACGGCCGGAGTACAGTAACGGGAAGTGTAAAGTGAGTTGTGAGATGGTCGAGGAACGGACGTATAGTGCATTCAAGGCTCTGGAGCTCAAGGCCAATGAGCCAAAGTCCTAGAATAGGTGTATTATTCAGATTTACCAGCTGAAATAGCTGTATTTCACTTATAAACCGTGTCGAGGATATTGCTGTAGTTATCAGGTTTCACACACGCAGACATAGAGTAAGTTATCTTCTTGGTAAAATATCGCTGTTGAGAGCTTTGGTAAGGTTTGGGTCTAAAAAGAGGCTTTAGTCAACACAAAGATAAAGAACACAAGCTACCAGATATGCAGTTGGTTCAATTCCACGAAGCCGGCAAGCTATTCAGCCACGGAGGGTCGTTTAGCATTGAGCCACAGACTCGGCCCGAGGCACCGGCCTCAGTGCCTGTAAAACAACGTAGCGATACGATTATGAGAGTAGCGACTGCTCACAGACAAAACTCATGATGTCTTATAAGTGGCACAACCCAGTGTCAATGCAACTTTTGTCATTAAGCAGCTCACTGATCAGCCATTATGCCTCAAACAAGCTCCAAAGACTATAACGATGAAGCCATACGGCCACCCGATGCTGATACCAGAGTTGGATGGGCTGGGGTGCCTTTGTCCCAAACATGTGGATATTACGGTCACATAAAGCGTGCAATCCTTCCAACGGACTCAGAACTTGGGTTCACTCCAGACTACGGTTCTGTTGATGCCGCCAAGATTGCACAACAGTTCATCCATGGCTTCGCCGAGGCCATAGAAGCCCAAGATGTGGACCTCATACTATCGGCTATCCATGAGAACGGCTACTGGAAAGACGTAGAACTTCTCACATGGGATATCAGAACTCTACAGGGACATGAGACAATCGGCACCATGCTAAAAGAGAGGCTACCCAAGACTGGTATCACTCATATTCGACTGAATCCTTACGCTCCTGCAAAGGTTGAGACACTCGGGCCAGATCTCTCATTTATACTTCTTCATTTCGAATTCGACTTTACCCATGGCACTGGCATCGGCGTAGCCCGTCTAAGCCCGTTCAAGGCCAAGACTGGCACGGCTACTGATCTGGCTGATGCCAAATCATGGATGATTTACAGTGTCGGCACCGCCATAGAGACAGTTCATGGTTGGGATGCAGAGTATGGAGACAAAGAGAGGTACCAGCCTGGCAAGTATCAAGACCCATCAGGGAAAGGTCGGACCTATCAACAGATGAGAGATGATGAGACGGCTGGCAAAGAGGGATTCCAGCCGACTGTGGTTATCATCGGCGCCGGGCACACTGGACTGTCTATGGCGGCTCGTTGTAAAGTTTTGGGGATACCGCACCTCATCATAGAAAAGGGTGATGGTCCAGGATGCAGTTGGGCAAGTCGTTACGCTTCGTTGTCCTTGCATGGCCCAACATTCACCAATCATCTGCCTTGCTTACCATTTCCGCACTGGTTCCCTGTGTTTCTGCCAGCACAGCAGCTGGCTAAATTCCTCAAAAACTACGCGAATATCATGGACCTGAACATCTGGGCAAACTCAAGTCTAGACGGAAAGTCTGCCGTGTACGACGAGGAGGCGGGTAAATGGACTTTGACTGTTACACGACAAGATGGGAATAAGCACACTCTTCGGCCACGGCATCTGATGATTGCCACAGGTATCTCTGGAACTCTGCCCAACATCCCCGAGGTGCCCGGCATGAATGAGTTCCGCCAGAACGGTGGGATAGTTACACATTCATCAAACCATCGCACAGACCCTAAGTGGAAAGGAAAACGAGCCATTGTCGTGGGTGCTGCAACATCCGGCCATGATATCTCGTTCGAGCTGAACGAGAATGGCTGCGATGTCACCATGATCCAGAGGAGCGCAACACACGTCATGTCTGTGGAGAAGAGCGTCCGACACCTCTGGAAGAGCCGCGAGAAGACGGGCAGACGGGAAGGTCAAGACATCGATATCCTCGACCAGGCTAATTTCCTGAAGCACTCCTACCCCGTAGAGTACGAGGTCATGCCGCGGGGCCAGGAGGTAGCGCGAGAAATCGACGCAGATCTGCTACAGTCGCTAAGAAATGTTGGCTACCGCCTTCACGACGGCTATCATGGCGGAGGCGCATACTCAATGTTCCCCTTTGATCAAGGCGGCTTCTACTGGGACACAGGATGCTGCAAGCTCATCGCAGATGGAAAGATCAAGCTCGCACACTCGGAAATCGAGCATTTCACAAAGGACGGTGTCAAGTACAAAGACGGTCCAACCCAAAAGGCTGATATAGTCGTCTTCGCTACGGGATACATGAACTCCAAGAGCGCGATTCAAGCCCTGCTAGGTGATGACATGGCCAAGAAATGTCACGAGCGCTGGGAAAAGGGAAATGCATTCTTTCTCGGACCAGAAGGAGACTCTATCATCAACTACTGCCCGCTACCCCAGAAGGGTCTGTATGCCATGTTTCATCAATTTGCCTTTTGCCGCTTCCACTCGGCACGACTTGCTCTTCGCATCAAGGCGGAGGAGTTGGGGATCGATGTTACGCCGTATGGGAATAAGCCGCTTGGGCCTCCTAGCACGGCTGCCGGCCAACAGCCTCGCCCCGAGGGCGTCCCGCTTTAAAGGACATGCTGACAGAGAGTTTTTGGAGACAGACAGCCAGTGAATCCTACCCCATTTAGTGTTTTTAGAGACAGTTCACCCAATGGCTATAGTTATTTATTCTGTTTTCTGAAATTCTTGGTTATACAAGTCAGATTAAGGCCTGATATCAAACGCTTACTAAACTGAAATCGGGTGACCCCGTATGTCTTTTGAACATATATCAAAGGCTTCTGAACTGGAAGAGTCGGATAGCTGTCCCTTGATAGTTTCCTCGGTGTTTTGCTTGGAAACCCTCCACGCTTCTGCCTTGTCCACATTTTCTCTTAGCTCCGGTAGCATTACCTCGGGTTCTATGCAGTTACGACATCTACGACAATTAAGAAACTAAGTATTCTATGTAATTGCATACTCTATTGCTGTATGGCCTTGATTTGAAGAATCAGGAGAGCCTGTTGCTCTTGCTTCATGCTTCAGTGAATTCACATATAGACCGCGCAGACTGCAGTCAATATCTTATGTTGCCACAAAGTATACCACATATAGTATACCATCAGAATGTCTGAACAAAACGATGATAGTAGCGAAAGTCGAGAGCTCCAACATCACAGATCTCACATTGAGCAAGTCATTTCGATACAGTCCTCAACGGAATATGATTGTTTCACCACCGCAAGCAAATTGAACCACCCACCATGGGCTCGTGGTGTGTACGGAGGTCAAATCATGGCCCAGGCATTACTTGCGGGCTATGAGACCGTAACAGCCGATTTCATGGTGCATAGTATTCACAGCCATTTCTTGAAAGCGGCTCAGCCGGACATTTCTGTCATTTATCGGGTGGAGCGAGTCCGCGATACCAGAAGCTTTGCTACGCGCATGATTCGTGCTATGCAAGGCGAGGATCTTGTATTTTATTCGACGGCGAGCTTCACAAAGAGCCATATATCGGAAGAGCGCCAATTCACCCTTGAGCATTCTGTGTCTTACCCTCAGGGTGTGAAACCCCCGTCGAGTCCACTGGTTCAATCTGCTGCAGGCCAAGCCGGCCCGGATCAGCCTTGCGATTGTGTGAGGTTGGCTAGTAGGATGAACAGCTCTGCCTCACCGAGCGACAAACGATTCTATCACTGGGTCAGAGCAAGAGGACGTCTCGCCATGTCGCCACTGAAGGCAGCCGAAAACGAGGATGGGCGATCATATAGTAGTCGAAGCTTGGGGAAGATCTCGGGGGACACGGCAGATGTTGAAAATGACCAGCATCATAACAATCATCACGCCCACGCAGCGGCATTACTCTATATGTCAGACAACTATTTTCTCGCCACCTGCTTTAGAGCTCATAACGCCTCGCGGTTCTCCAATCAGACATCTCACCACCCCAGCTCATCCACTATAGGGCATCAGGCGAATGAGTTGGACGGAACTAGAAGAACGTTCCACGCTTTGGCAGCGGAGGAGCTAGAGGACAACCGGGGAGCTTCTAAAGATGGAGGACATGTGACTATGGCGGCTTCAATGGATCATACTGTGTACTTCCACAACCTGCATCAACTGCGTGCCGATGACTGGATGTTGGTTGAGATGGAAAGCCCTTGGGCGGGTGATGAAAGAGGACTGGTGGTTTCACGTATCTGGAGCCACGATGGAACATTGGCTGCTACGTGCTTCCAGGAGGGCCTTGTTAGGCTAGCGCAACCTCCTCATTCAAGTAGATTATAGTTACTCAGCCCAGCTAATCGAGGGTAGATAGCTCTGCGAGCTTATGATAAAGACGTATCTACACTGATACGAGCCGGAATGGAGTTTCACATTGCTAGAGGTCTTTCGATCTTTCACTGCTGATTGGTGGAAGCGAAATAATTCACATGTGGTTCCATAATCACGATCTGTGCGTCATAGACAGTAGTGATTGTAGAAAAGAGAATGCGGCATTGAAGAGAAGCAAGTATTATCCACTGATTAACTACTAAAGTAACAAGAGCTGGTGAGGAGGGTAAGTCGATCTCGAGAAACTACTAATATTGGAGACGGCCTAAGCCGTTGCCCGTAAATTCGGCAAAGAAAATAGCATCTCCATGCTGGTTGTTGAGATCACACGGACCGCTCAAGCTGGTTGGAGTCAAGTACTCGACCAGTTTCTTCGTCTTGGGATCGTATTGCCCAACACGATTGCCTAAAAAGACCAGGTTTCCCTCCACAAAGTAGACCTTGCCATCAGTGCCGACTCTGACTGGCCCGGGCAAAGACAGCGCAGCAGAGGAGCCAATGCTCAAAGGGTTACCAACAACCGTAGCATTCCCTGCCGCACGAATGTCATTGATGAATATTTCGGTCACCTTTCCCGTCTTGACATCGACAGTTCCAAAGTTACCGCCAAGGGTACCCGTCCACCATATGAGCCCGTCTTCATCTGTGGCGACGCCCTGGACCAGAGATAGAGGCGTAGGGATTTCGTATTCTTTGATCTCCTTGGTGTGAACGTCAATTGTGCCAACTCGATTGCCAACGATCTCTGAGAAGACCATGGTGGACCCTGGACCAGGCTGGATGATGAGCGGAATCGAGAGCGGATTTGGTAGTGGATAGAGGCTGAACTCAAACGTGTCGATGTCGATGCGGCCAATGGCATTTAGACCAGCAGCGGTGAACCAAGCCCCACGATCACGGTTCCCCGAGACGTCGATGGTGACGCGAATACCAACTGGGAGATTATCCACGGCGGCGATGTTGGTCCAAGGAAACGGGTACTCGGTCATGCTCCCGTCCTTGGGATCCAAGCGCACCATACTATTGCCAGCTACCTCGGAGAACCAGAGATAGCCATCTGGTAAAAACTCCATGCCACTGGGGAGGCCGGCGGGGTTCTTGAGGGGGAACTTCTTCTTCTCTCCGCTTGTGACGTTGACTCTCAATATCGCGTTTCCCGCGATGAGCTCCACCCAAGCGATGTCCATCTGGTCAGGGTGGAACTCGGTCTCGCAGGGTGTTGAGAGGAGTGGTGCTCTGGCATATTCAACAATGCCGTTGGCTCGTTTTAGCATCTGAGGCCCATAATCGGTGTTGATAGCCATGGCTGTGGCCAGCGGCAAAACTGACAGGATGGAAGCGAAAGAAGCCTTCATGGTGTAGGCGATGATACAGCAGCAGATGGTGAGGATGGAGAATAGTCAGTCGGTGAGCGATGAACGCGCGAAATATGTGAATGTAGCAAGCGAGTGGTACCTATCTCATATGGGCCGCTCATTTATAGCTCAGCCAGAGGCTTTACAGGCCTGGTTTACCCCGCAATCTCAAATCATGGCTTCACGATGATCTTCCATGCCGTATCTTGATACCCGAGGGGACATTGATCATTCCTCGGTGACGACAAGTCCCTATGTGGCTTAGTCTGGACAGACAAAAACATATGCCTGACCCAGGAATCCGGGGTGCATGGCGGATCCCTGCAGTAGTGGATATCTCAGCTCACATTGATAGCTCGAAAGAGAAAAGTGCCAATTTAAGTTGCGGGGTTGTTCACTTGGAAGCTTTTGTCAGTCTGTACTCTGCAAATTAGGACCCCTCTGTTTTATCTGTAACTCTATCAATGATGAGATTTGGGTAGATACATGGTTCAATTCCTCTGTTCACAGCCCGTGTGTCCTTTTCTCATAGCTTTGCAGCAGCTTGGATTCGATCAACGGTTTCCCCAAGAGCGAAATCATTCCTAGATTTCTTGCTCCTCACCTTGTCGGCGTCCTCAGAGGTTATCCCTCGGGCTTCTACAGCAGGGTTATAGCCGAGCCAGCTATGTTTGGCCACCTCGTCATCGCTAACCTTGGTGCTCATAGCTCCATCAGCACGCTTATATACATTGACAACTACCGCGCCTCCGAGGCCGAGGTTGTGCTGCAGCGCTACGCGTGTTTCACCAGCAAGTCGCGTATTGGCCCAACCGCGAAGCTGCCATGTCATCTCAGCACATTGAGCCAACCCCGTAGCTCCAATAGGGTGGCCTTTGGAGATAAGACCACCAGACGGATTAATCACCATCTTGCCTCCGTATGTGATATCTCCTCGTCGGACCATCTCGTGCGCCTTTCCTGGCTCGCTAAACCCAAGGGCATCAAGCAGTAGCAGCTCGTTGGTAGAGAAGCAGTCGTGTAGTTCACAGACGCGAATGTCATCCGCTGTAACTTCCGCTTCAGTCAAGGCTGCTTTGGCAGCCCGTTGTGACATATCATACCCGACTAGCTCCATTGCGCTGTTGCCGAAGGTCTTGGGGGAGTCGGTGCAGAATGCTTGTCCAGCCATGAGAATGGCCTGTCTTTTGAGATGAGACCGGGCAGCGAGGAACTTTTCTGAGACTATGACTGCCGCTGCTGCCCCGTCGCTGGTCGGGCTACATTGTAGCTTGGTGAGAGGCGAGTGGATGGTAGGCGAGTCCTGAATTTCTTTGAGGCTGTATTTCCGCTGGAACTGGGCATAGGGATTGCGTTGCGAGTGCTCGTGTGACACACGGGCAATTTCCGCAAAGTCCTCTTCCTTTGCTCCATACCTGGTACAAATACTTGTCAGCTAGTATTCGTGTAAAGAGAATCGTCCCTGTGAATCGTCGCAACTAACTTACTTTGTCATGTATTCTCGCCCGGCGTTAGCAAAATACTGCGCCGTCAGGGGAGAATTAGAAGGCTCAGCCAACTCTCGCATCTTGGCGGCAAAGCGACCACTGGAACTGGGTCTATCACTCCAAACGCTCTTCAGGCTCCCGGGATTCATCTTCTCAAATCCCACCACAAGCACACAGTCAGCCTTTCCGGTCTGAACCAGAGTGCGAGCCAGATACAGGCCGACGGAGCCAGTAGCGCATGCATTGCTTGTGTTGATGATAGGAATGGATGACATGCCAAACTGGTAGAAAACACGCTGTCCAGAGGTTGAATCGCCATAGGCAAAACAGGCCACGCCGTGCTCAACGTCGTCGTAGTTGATCTGAGCGTCTAGCATGGCTTTGATGCCGGCTTCGTAGCCCAAGTCTGGATACTGGCGTAGACCGCGGGGCTTGATGAACTTTGTCATGCCGACGCCAAGGACGTACGCCTTGTTTGATGGCGTTTCAGTTGTCATGGCTTAGAGATGGTGCGAAGTCGAGGTGATGTAAAGCTGTGGATCTTTAATGCACAGAATCGCGTGCCTCACGAGTATACTCAAGGATCAGATTCAAACCCAGTCGTCGATACTCGGTGAAAAGTTCATATCTCTAAATAGATCATATTTTCACAAAGCGTATTAGAATTGCTCATCCGTAGATTGTTTATGCCTCCAGCCCGAGGTGACTTGGTGTTATAGAATTTGAACGCCTCGGGTCAATGAGTAGGCGCCTGCCAATCATTGTGACATGACACGTCATTAGAGCCATTCTAACTAGGTAGGCAGAAAAAGAAAACAACAGGGACCAAGAATATATCGCCCTAGGTCCAACCTCGGGATTAATGAGCATTTCCTGGTGGGATGAAATATCCACGCTTGTGCTCTAGACCCTATATCTGCTTACCTTATAACAAGGAGATATCCAATATCCACATTTGCTCGAGACTTCTTCCTGGCCGTTCTTTCAACTGGAGTTGGAACCATCATGGGGTCGCATCTAGACACCCAGACTGGCAGCAGTCATGACCTAAACAACGAAGCCCTGGGAAGCTATTTGCTCTCAACAAGGGAAATCCCGACACTGAAACTGCCGGTGACTACATCCAAGATTGGATATGGCCAAAGTAACCCTACTTACTACCTGGATGATGCAGTGTGAGTACTTTGCCCATGAAGGTCTGTGTGAAATACCTAAATCACGGTCTGACATATAGACCATAGTGGTACCCGCTATATTTTGAGGAAGAAGCCCACGGGAAAGGCTATCAGCCCGGTTGCTCACCAGGTAGATCGCGAATTCCGAGTATTGAAAGCTCTGGGATCCGTTGAAGGGTTTCCAGTTCCCAGGGTTTTCACATTGTGCAATGACAGCTCTATCATTGGTACCCCATTCTATGTAGGTTTATTAGCATCCAACGTTGGCTTTTTGTTCTAAAGTACTTGCTCAGGTCATGGAATTTGTCAAGGGAAGAATCATCACCGATACGGACATGAAAGAACTTCCTCCTGATGAAAGACGGCAGGCGTATGTTGCGGTGCCACTGATGAACTTGGATACTTGAGATTCAGCTAACGGTATATCAGATGGTTCTCTGCTATGGAGACTCTGGCTTGGCTTCACTCACTTGATCCCGACAAGATTGGGCTCGAGGGATATGGCAAGAAAAGAGGGTTCTACGCTAGGCACTGCACTACTTGGAGTCGCATTGAGTCGCAGCAGGCTGCCATCAAGGACGCAAGAACCGGAAAGACTTTGGGCCGAGCCCATGAGAGGTACGATGAAGTGGTGAGATACGTCAAGGAGAATCTACCGCTGGATCGACACGCCATTGTCCACGGAGACTTCAAATTTGACAACTTGGTATGACTCAACTGGCACGACAGTAAGATATATGCACTTCTGACGTGGTTCTCCTACAGATCCTTCATCCGGATGAACCAAGAGTCATTGCGATCCTCGACTGGGAACTTTCCACCATTGGCCATCCACTCATGGACCTCGTCTTCTGCATCAGTCCATTCTTCCCGGACTACACCAAAAGTGGAAAATCATCTCTTTCTCTCCAGGACTCCCCGTACAAGCCAGAAAATCGAGCAAAGTCGGGTATCCCCGAGCCAGATGAACTTCTGGCGCGCTATGCTGAGATTGTGGGATTTGATATGCGTCAAGATAACCGAGGTAAAGACTGGGATACTGCGATAATCTTTCACTACCTTCGAGGAGCCACTATTGCCCATGGAATCCAGGCCAGGGCCATTAGCGGACAGTCTAGTAGTAGCTTTAGCCATCTATACTTCTCCAAGACAAGGCAGGCGATTGAGGCAGCTCTGGGCCGTATAAAGTCGTTGAAGGATCAGCAAACAGGACAAAGCAACCTTTAGAATTTTGGATAAACCTTTCCAACTTTAGGAGTCAATTAAACAGTCTTCAAATACTGAAGGTTTCTGAAAGACCAAATTCTATAAGCTGCAATATATTGCAATAAGTGATGGGAAGGCCATCCGCTTACAATTGACTCAAAGGCAGAAAATACCTCGGCAACCTCACGCCAACATGCCAACAAAATGGTCTAGAGTATGGAGTACAGTCTCATTTTCACCAATTGTCCCGTGACATATTTTCCCACCGTTTTGAACCTTTTAATCACCATATATAAACAGTAAACAGCACAAACCAGTAAATTGCCTCAACAACATTGTCTCACATTTTCACCAGACAGATAAAGGCACCTCATCTAATAAGCAGCCCATTTCTTTGCAATTCGAGATAAAATACCGACCAAATGACTCTTCAATATGACCCCGAGTTTTGGTCCGTCTTGGAGCCGCTCGTTTCCACATTGTCTAAGCGAGCTCCTCTCTGCCTAGATAATATCAAGGCTGGAAGGGAGGCACGAGAAGCTGGCATGAGGCTACTCTTTGAACAGTTGGATCCCTGTCCAGACGTGTATCAAAGGTCTTATGACGTTGAAACTACCGATGGTTACATTATATCCGTTCTTGCTCTAACGCCAGCCGTTGCTCGAGCCGATCCCGGACCATGTCTACTTCACTTCCATGGAGGAGGGATGATCCTAGGATCAGCCGAGCTTCAAGCAAAACCGCTAGCACAATTGGTCAGCATGACAGCAGTGCCCGTGTTCAGCGTCAACTATCGGCTGGCCCCAGAGTTCAAAGGAACTATTCCTGTCCAGGACGGCTACTCGGCTCTGCTTTGGCTACATAGCAAAGCAAAGGAATTCAATATTAATACGAGCAGAATCGGTGTAATTGGTGAAAGCGCGGGTGGTGGCATCGCTGCTGGAGTCGCGCTTATGGCTCGCGATAAAAAGTTGAATCCGAGGCTGGCGAAACAGATCCTAGTCTATCCAATGATCGATGACTGCAACCTGATCGCCAATGAGGCGATGGAACCGCTTGCATTTTGGAAAACCACAGATAACGCAACGGCTTGGACTGCGCTTCTAGGCGATGAAGCCGGGAAACGCGAAGCTTGCATCTCCTATTATTCAGCTCCTGCTCGGGCTCCAAGTCTAGCTGATCTTCCACCAACATACATCGATGTTGGAGGCCTTGATATCTTCTTGCAAGAGAGTATTAAATACGCTACAAAGCTATTGGCCGAGGATATCCCTACCGAGCTACATGTGTATCCGGGCTTGCCTCATGGCTTCGAGATGCTTGCACCTAATATCACCGCAGCAAAGAAAGCCAACGAAAACCGCTATAGAGCTATACTAGAAATTTAAACGTGGGATGTTAGAAAAATAGCGATGTTGTGGTTTCATCGTGGGCTACGTATTGAGGTCTAGGCAGGCGGCATGAGCTCTACATATAGTGTAATGAACTTGTGTTCCTTGAATATTAAGTTTCTTCAGTCAACTTGTATGAGACTTTCTTCCATTATAAGAGATAGTGGCTTCATATGGCCGTTATTTATTGTGCTAGAGCTATCTCCGCGGTCCTTGACGGCCAGGAGGTTGGCGGTCTGGCTGTATATTTTGCCAAGAACCTAAAGTCGAGGCTAAAAAGCGTCAAGCACATCATGATCGTCCATCATTGTACATATGCGTCCAATAAAACATAGGCACGCCTCTTCCGTCTGCATGTCAGGCAGATTCTCACCGGGCGTAAGAGTAAGCGTCCAATAAGCCAGTACACCGAATAGCTGTCTTCGTAGCTCAAGCCATACTTCCTGGGTACTAACCTTGGGGCCTCCGTGCTTCCCGAGCTCTGACAAATACATTTCAACCATTTCATGCTCCCACTGGCGACGATTCTTGACACTTACAGCTGTACTAAGGATGTACGCGAGGTCACGGGACCAGTGTCCCCTGGCTACAGTCTGCCAGTCTGTCAGGCCCATACGTCCATTGGGTGTTATGTACCAGTTACCTTAAAACATAATCACGTCAGGGTCTATCGCAACAGGGAGCTGGGGCTGGATTGGAGACACATACCGAGATGGACATCTCCGTGAACCACCGTGGGTGGAAGCGCTGCATTGCGCTGAACTGAGTTCACCGTGCAAGGCCAAATTTCACTCTGCCTCGCAAATAGGCGCCGGGGAATCACCGACTTTGCGGCCCTGAATCCATTACCGCACATGTTTTCAAGCCCAACCGCTATGAGATTACTGATCCGGTCTTTATAGATGAGCAGCCGTTCAAAGTCCGGATGCTGAGACTCATAGTACTGCCCGTGTAACTTGGCCAACATTTGAACCTGTTCGGCGAACTGAGCCTTGGTCAAGTTTGTCTTGTAGTTGCAGAAAGTGGTCTCCCCACCCATATCTTTCAAGATAACCATGGAAGCCCATGACTTTGGGTTGTAACCGGCAAAATATGCCCATGGCGCTTCGACATTGAGCTGAGGTCGTATATGATTGTAGAAGAAGACCTCACTGTAGGTACCCCCTGCAGCGAGGACAATACGATTTTCCGCAGAGTGAGCAGCTTTGCAGAAGACTGAAGTTGGGAGCTCAGTTGCTCGAGGACCATCCCATTCGATTTCGATGCGGCGTCGATTTGCCGACCCGTTATCTTTTGGACCCAGCCTATAGCTCTTGACAGTTGATCCGAAAGCATCTCGGGCCAAGGTCGCGGTCAGCCATTCTTTGGTTATAACTTCATATGAGACAGGGATATCTCCATATTCTCTCGGGACTGGAGGATTGAGATGCTCTTCTTTGCAACTTTGTCGAATATAATCGACGATATCTCGTCGAAGTGGGCCGATCTGTGTCATTTGACCTTGCAGTGCTTCGGTGGGCTTCTCGATAATGAAATGCAATAATACGATCTTGCTTTGCAAGCTATGTTGCTTGACAACCTTAGCTATTTAAGAATATTCCTCGGTAATTGTCCACAGTAATAATGTCAAGTTGATACCCTCGGGCTCTCACTCATAAATCATAACCCTGAGCCCGTCAACTAGACTTGACATGTATCACGGTCAACACTGCTCGCTCTTCACCCTGAGTATATAGATTGTGTAATTAAACTTTTAAATGGTATGTGCCTGCGAAGCGTCACATGAAATAAATAAATACAAGAACATTACGGCCCAGCAAAACCAAGACCTTTGTTCATTTGCATGCAGTCCAAGATAACGCTCATCACATGGAATCCAAGCCGCCTCTTACAGACCTGCGAGTCGTGGAGCTTGCAGGCCTTGCTCCAGGTAAGTAGTGACCGTTGAGTGTTCCCTCATTCCAAGTACCCAGATATCTGTCTGTGGTTTGTTCTGACTGGATACGTCTTTGATCTTAGGCCCCTTCTGTGGGCAGCTTCTCTCTTCATATGGAGCCTCGGTACTGCGCGTGGATCGCGCAGGTGTCTCCGAAAACCAGGACATTCTGACATCTTATAAGTCCTCTATTGTCTTAGATCTCAAAAACCGAGATTCCATCCGCCTTCTCAAAGGCCTTCTCGATAGGGCCGATATTTTGATAGACCCGTTTCGACCAGGGGTCCTTGAAAGACTGGGCCTATGCCCCAGTTCTGTTCTTCTTGTCTCCAACCCCCGTCTCATCGTGGTGCGAATTACCGGCTTTCGTCGGGATGGCCCATATAAGGATATGGCTGGGCATGACATCAACTATTTGGCTGTCTCAGGGGTGTTGAGTATGCTTGGCAGCAGTGAGCGGCCACCATCGCCACCTGGAAATCTACTCGCAGACTATTCAGGCGGAGGACTGGTGGCATTTGCGGGCGTTCTCATGGCACTTTATAACCGAGTCTCTACGGGAAAAGGTCAGGTAGTGGATGCGAGTATGGTTGACGGCGCCTCATATATCGGGACCATTCCACGCCTGAGGTCTAAAGAGCCTGCTTGGAACGGGGAAAGGGGAACTAACCTGCTTGATGGAGGCTGCCCTTACTACCAATGTTACGAGTGTAAAGATCCAGGAAAATACATGTCGGTGGGCGCTTTAGAACCTCAGTTCTTTGCAAACCTTCTCCGAGGTCTGGGGCTAACAAATGACGACGTTCTCGGTCCTGGTCTGCGACGTGAGGATAAGCGTTCATGGCCACGCATGCGAGAGTCATTTGCCAACAGGTTCAGGGGGAAAACACGTAAGGAATGGGAGCAGATATTCGACAGATTGGATGCGTGTGTCACTCCTGTCCTGGAGCACACGGAGATGGAGCGGGCAGGCTACGAACAGCGACCAATAGTGCATCTGAGTGCTTCGCCAGCCAGACCGGTGGACGCACAGTGGAAAGGCAAGCAGCTAAGTCCAGGTCACGGCGCAGAGGAGGTGTTGAAGACTTGGCTGGGCTGGGAGCAAGGAAGAGACTACGCGGTCGATCAAGAATCATGCGTGTTCCGTGTAGTGAATTCCAAGCTCTGAGGTGGATTGACTTTACCTTCGGATAGTGTCTTACCGGTCTACAAGTTCAGTGGCCCATAAAGCTACCATTCAGAGAAAGACTAGTAGTATTAATAAAGAAAAATTATATTACATTGCAGCCGACAAGTGCGCAGTCATTAAACCCTCTGCATCTCCTTCAGTGTTGAGCAGAGTCGGTAATAGTGTCTCAACGTCACACCAAGACCCTGGAAACGGCGACCCAGCTAAGAGGTCGCTCATGTCAGTAGCATTCCAGCTTTCCATCACCAAATTTGGAAAGGAGAATGGCGCTCGTGGCTCTTGGGCCACAGTAACTGCCTGGTTACTATCATGACCTGTAGGTGGCTCATCCGCCGCAGAGTCTTGGTTCCAGTTACCCGAGGTACTCGGACTCGGATACATACAACTTGCCGCGACGGCGCTAGGGCCCATGTCTAGCCGAGGCTTACAAGCCGTGCTATCACGTTCTCCGAATCTATTCCCGCAAGTCGGCAAAGTCCAAGGAACGTGAAGTCCGGTGTTCTTTAATATCGAGTTGAGAAACTGCATCGCATAGTCTGCAGAGGTGTACATTTCTTGCAACCGTTGAAGAACGCTTACGCACTGGTAGAGGCGTCCTAGGCTGAGACTCCGGGCCTCTTCTTCGTCGGAGCAGGTGTTGAAAAGATGCACTAGAGTAACAGCAAGATAGGCGGGAACTGCAAGGGTCGGTAGGAAGCGTAGTTGGTTATCTCGTTGTAGGTTGAAGGCTAGTTTGGTCATCTCAACAGCCGTGTCGGTCACATTGCCTCTAGATACAGCACTGCCGTTGCTGTTCGGGCCGTAACAGAAGACCTGAGGCCGGTGCAGAGCACCGAGTGCGGTTAGGTAAACCAAGCGAAGCTGGGCTTGGTGAATCCGCAGTATCTCATCAACTTGTAAGCCATCGGACGTCGTATTAGTGTCAGGTGGCCGAGATGCAGGCTTGACAGTGTACCGAGAGTGGATGTTCTGATTCTCCAACCAAGTCTTGAGCTCGGTACTGCGTTCAGCGAGCGACTTGGCCTGCTCTTCGGATCTGTTAGGCCAATTCGTCGATTCCTGGCTGTACTCGACCCCTCCGAGGTAATTGCCCATGACCGTGTACAGGGTGTTAAGAGTACGGCCAATATAAACACATAGATTACTTAGCTCGACGCACATCAAAGCAAGACTTTTTCGCTTTTCTGAGTTTGGGTATGCGGCCTTTGACCGGTGGAAGAGCATATCCAGGTTTGTCGACGAGGAGCTCAAGTCAAAGTCGTCTAAGGTGAGCGGCTTGACATTATACTCATCGTCTCTTAGACGCGGCGGGTTCCGTATTCCGAGAGCCAGCAAGCGATCCCTCATCAAACAGCACCACCATAATCTTCGACGAAGCTTCTTCTCCTCCTGCGATATCTTCAGATGCTCAGGATCTCGATGCAGTCCCCCGACCTGGGCATTTGTCAAGGCGATGCCCATCCAATGCCATGTATCCTTGTCGTCGTCTGGTCCGTCGTACCAATGGCTCAAAAGCAGAAGAGACTGAATCAAGGTCATGCGATCTGATTCATAGTTCAAACTGTAGAGAAGCCTCACACGGTCGTAAAAGTCTCTTCGAGCGGCGATCCGGGAGACATAGCCTCTTGAATTCAACATCTTGATATCCACGAAAGTGACGCTGACAAAATTAACTGCTTGGAATAGTAGCAGGCTGATGGGGTTACGGCCGTTGTTGTGAAGGATGGAGCCAGCATATTCTTCGATATCGAGAATGGGTAAGAAAGAATGGACCACTGTTGCGTAAACACGGAGGAGTTCATCCCTAAATTCAGGATCTGGAATCGATAAACACAGTTTTTGTGATAAATAGTACATATCTCTATCATCTAGGTTCTGGGGAGGGGGTCGTATGAAGGCCGGTAAAGATGTTGTGACTCTATCCGGCTGGGTCGGCGGAAGAGGTCCGATAGAAGTTCTGATTTCGTCTACATATTCGAAGGGAGCGTCGAGGTTGGCAGATTCCATGGGCGCTAAGGGTCGGCTGTTCAAGGGCTGGTCGTCTTGTATTTGAACGTGGATTTCATCCATGAGCTCTCCATCGGTTGGCTGTTGTTGCTGATCTTGAGATGACCAGTCAGTTTAGTTTCTAGAAATGAACAGATGTAAACAAGAAAACTTACCGAACTCAGCAATTTGGGCGGTATTGACTTGTTGGTGGGGATAAGGCCGGGGATCCTCATTCACCGGCTCATTCACCGGCTCGGCCTCGAGATCATCCTGTTCGTCGGGCTCAGAAAACTCTTCTGGCTCAAGAGACTCAGTAGCCGCCGCAGCTAAACGCGACGTAACAAATGTCGGTCGAGGTGAGCCAGAGGAGCGATCTGTAGCAGCGGGCGGATTTAAGGTGCGGCGACGTTGACAAGAGGCACCAGCAGGTCTCCGACCCCGATTGGATTCTTTGAGAACACAATTGATGCTATCAAGGCGGCAATTCGTACATGGAATACCCCCATCTGTGACGTCGCATCGGACTTTGCGGTTGCGGCATGACAGGCAGGCCTTGGATGAGCGTCGCTTCCATGGGCGCTGGCCATCGCCAAGGGCGCTACGCTTGGCGGACGATGACGTTACCCTGTTGGATGTGTCGCCGTTGGGATGGGACGAAGGCGATTGGGAACGCATCTTTGCGACGGCGACAAGAGGCTATACTGGTGATGAGCTTGGCTGGGTATGATAAGTTCGGAGTAAGGTGGAGGTTAGAAGTCGGACACGGGGGCTCTAGGGGCTCTAATCAGGAGGAGACCAGCTGTAGGCTTATGCTTGCCCTTCCATGATTCGATACCAGGCGACCACGCTTGGACCTGGTTCTTGGAGCTGGCAAGCTAATCGCCCTAATTTAGCGCATACCCTCTGATACGCGGGGCCCCGCGTTTTTAGCTATAAGAGGAATAGTGATAGACCCATTTCCCCCGCGTTCAAGACAGCTTTTCTGTCGCCCAAACAGACAGACAGTAACAGCCAGGCAACCCAGCAGTAGTTCTTTAGTGCACGCGGATGCTATTGTCTCGATCGAGTGGAGTTCTGATACATTCTGGAACAGTCGGATGGCTACCACACAGCAGAATAAGATGTAAAGATGTGTTTACTACCAAGACAACAAAAGACATCGTTGTGACCAGGCTGAACACCAAGGAAGCCCCTGTAATCACAATCCGGAATGGTACAAGAATTAATTGTTGATCTTGCCTTTTCTGTCTATCACTTGATCTAGAACAAGGCCCTAGTCAAATCATTCTTCTCCTCACCTTCGTCGCAGACCAATGACATGGGGATTTTTAGTAGCCGAGGGCCGAAAGAAACAAAACGAAGCTGGGGTCATGTAATGTCATTGGAACGCTCGGATGTCTAGCTGATAATGCAACTACCGGCAGTGATCCCCTCTAGTTAGCTCGATTGGTGGGATGACGTTTCGTGGGTTCCATCGTGCATCATGAGACAAACCGCTTCCTGGTCGCCGTACGCGAAGTCACCAACGGCTTCGCTGAAGACGATAGAGTCTAAGTCCGAGCCTCTTCTGGATGAACAGGAACGCAAGCATGGTTCATGGTCCCTTAGCCATAGTGGGAAGTCGTCTTCGGCTGGGCATCGACCGCGTGCGAGCGAGAATTCTACCGCTAGCGCAACACGAAGGTATCTCCGAGGATCTCTCAAGGGCATGTCTGTCCAAGTCTTACTGCTCCAAGATTCATCAGAGAACGTGCTTTGCCCGCCTCCATCTCTACCTGCACAATCGGAATATAAATCATCAGTTGGTAGCGGCAGACTAATCTTGATATGCTCCACAATGCTCTTGACGTAGTGTGTGGTGCTTACGGCGTTCCTGTGAAGATGACTGAATCGGTTCATGATGTCGAATTGCGTATCCAGGTCCCGCTGCGCCTCACTATCTGAGTTATGAATATGCGACTGTAGCAAGTACCAGATTAATGGGACCGCCGAAAAGCTGATACTGTGGTGAAAGTGCGATTAGTGTCGAGTCTAGTTCTTCAAGTGTCATGTTCCTACTTACAAAGTGATTGGAAGGTATTGGAATAATCCAGTATCTGTCAGCTCGATCATATTCTCAGTAATACTTCGGAAGCAGCAGCCGAGATTCGTGTGTGCTATAACCCTTGTATCTGGGAGATTGTCAGGTGAATCTCCGTTGAGCAGACCTGTACTCAGTATCGTGTGGCTGTAAAGCAACGCCTTCGCAGCGCTGTTACAGAATATTCGTTAGGTGTCTACTCAGTGCTATCATAGAGGCAGGAGTGGAATAACCCACTGGTAGTAAGTGCAAAGAATGTTTGAAAACAGGGTAAGTGATTCGTTAGCTCCAGTCATGAGTGTTGGCAAGCGGAACGTGGGATACGTCTCATCATACCACTTATCAAGCCTCGAAGTATGATCCTCAATTTCGCCATGGCAGAGCCCACGTCTTTCTACCAAAGGAGACAATAGAAGTATATCACCAAGTACATCGCTGAATTTGCAGAGAACGATGGCAATCCGCACTATAATTTGTTTGTCGACGTGGTCATACACCCGAGATGTCCCAATCTCATGAGTAAAGTCGGCAACTGACAGCGCAGGGCAACGGGTTTCGTATGCACTCGGGTTAACAAGCGGTGACTGGTGAAGTGCCAAAGCCAAGATTCGATCGCGAAGCACACAGCACCACCACAGACGTTTGAGTAGCCTTCCCTCACGCGTGTCTTGCTTCTCGTGATATAGATGAGCATCAGCACTCTTGGCATAGTGGATAGCGATACTGAGCCAGTATAACGGTTTCTTGTCCACAAAGCTTACTGTCCGGTATGTCAGCATTATGGCTCCCCGGGCTCTATCTTGGACACCGAGGGTAGACTGAAGATAGAATAGTGTCTAGAAGCCAGATTGTCAGTCGCGCTGTATAGTCTAGCATGCCGGCAGGGACTGAATACCGTAGCTCGTATGTAGAACTCGTCCTGGGCTTCTTGGGCAGTTCGGTAGCCAAGGCCGATGAGAGTTTCCTGACTGACATACTTGACAACCAGTCAGTGCAAGCCAAAGATGGATCCAAGCATTTCATCAAGTCATACCGGGCTCGACACAAAGAGCATCGCCTGCAGCAAAAACAAGGACAAATTCCTGTGCGTCTCGCTCTCCCCGTCGTACGAAAGCCAGAATGCTTGCTCATCTAGGAGAGGAACCAGCGGATGGAAATATGAAAGGTATTTCTCCATAAACTCATCTAGTATAGGCTTGGCAGGCACGTGAAGGCACCCTCGCTGTTCTAAGAGCTTGGCAACCTCTGTATCTGCCTCTCTCAGTGACGGAGGTTGAATAAAGTGATAGAATGGGCAGAGAACAAACCCTCCTGTGACCCAGGAAAGGTTGTATTCTGCCTTGCAGGCCCTGGTGCGGTATGGAATTGTAACAGGCGTGTCCCTCCATAGTTCGCGTTCATCATCGATCGATAGTCTCGGGGTACGTGTTGGTGGACTGGACCAGGAGTTATCCTTTTGTGGAGAGGTTGGTATGTTGCTGCAGCCATGGAGAGAAACACCGAATTCTGTCTGTGTCTCTGGAGTAGGATATACATCTATGGTCGAAAGGTCGGGACACCGCGCAGTGACCTTCTCTTCAGGTTGGTCAAGGTCCAACCAATATGACGGCGAATTGGGTTGATGGTTTTCCGCAGAACATGTCTCTTCGTCCCTCGGCGCTAGGCGTATCATCTTGTTCGGCCTTCGTCCAGATATTAGAAGATCCTACTAGTATCTCGCACGAGTCCACTTACCGACCAGACTTCTTGGATCCAACCACGCACTTCTGACCGTCTAATCGACAATTTCGACATGCGCCTCCGCTCTCCGTCACATTGCACCTTACTTTCCGCTTCCTGCATGGAAGACACGCTATCGAGGCTCGCCGCCTTTTGCCATTGCGTTTTGTCATGCGAATCGACGGTGACAACTTTATAGTGCGGATCACGGTTGTTGTCTGGCCGCTGTTGAGGGGAGACAGTCTCAAATCGGGCTTCGGCATGGTTCTGACAGGGTGATAGCAATACTACGTTTGATTGCTTTAGTAGGAGTACGGATGCAAAGTGTGATGGCGCGTTTGGCTCGGAACGACAACTATTAGTGTGTAGATGTGGCTGATAACAATCGCTGACTCGAGGAAGACAGATCGTCGAATAGTGGCAGCCTGTTCGGTTGTTATGACTCGTCTCATCCCCCATTAACCGTTTTGAAGCCTCCGGTAACTTGTGCTCCCTATGAAGAGGCCGAGGCAAGCTTCGGGGAGCAAGAAAATAATAGACTCTGACAAACGCCGTCAAACTAAACTCAGCAAGAGGCGCGCTCTCCAACCTTATGATGCACTGCCCGAATCTTTTATGACTTGAGATCGAGTTTCCTAGTTTTCTTTGCCTTTCCTCGGTAGGGCCTTGATGTAGTCGGGACTATCTACAACAGCTGATAATAACAATACGAAGACCAAGGCATTCACGTCTGGTGCCCGGCACGGAGAGTAATGTGGTGAAGACATGCTGCTAGGATCGAACAAAAACATATAATGAAGTAATTTATGATCGGACTATGATTGAAACCCGCCACAGTAGATCTAAGGCTCGGAACTTTAGATATTCGCTACCTTTTGTCATCTCACAGCTTTGGCCCCTTAGTCTTTTCCATCGACTCGCCAGTGTTCTTATATCCAAACAGATAAGCAGCAATCTTACGCATCTGAACCTCTTCGCTCCCCTCTGTGATACGATACCGTCTAAAGTGACGCCAGATGTGTTCAAAAGGATAATGTCGAGAGTAGCCATCTCCACCGTGGATCTGCATCGCGCGGTCCGCCGCCTCACAAGCCAATCGATTTGCGTAGTAATTACACATGCCGATCTTATGCCCTAGCTTCTTCTCGATGGCAACCCAAGGAGCTTTGCCATCTGACTTGGCTTGAGCCGTTACTTGATCCATCTCTACTGCAGTGCGCAAGATGAGCAGTCTTAGCATCTCTTCTTGCGTCGAGAGCTCGACGAGGGGCCATTGTATAGCTTGGTTGATGGAGAGAGGCTTCCCAAATACCTTGCGGTTGTTGGCGTATTCGACGCTTTTTTGGATGCAGTATCGTGCGGCACCGCAGCTGGAAGCAGCCTGTCTGATTCTGTTCTCATGCGTGAAGGTTTGAGCGATGGCTAGGCCGCGATCGCGGGGGCCGAGGATGGCTGATTCTGGGACTAAGACGTCCTTAAAGAGAACCGTGGCGTGGTCGGTTGGCATGTTGAGAGTCCACTCATACGATGCGACTGTGACGCCGGGTGAAGTCCGAGGTACCAAGAATGCTGTGATACCGCTAGCATCTCCCACGTTGCCAGACGTTCTAGCAAACACGACACAGTAGTTTGCATGGTGCATACCCGTCTGCCATTTCTTGTTTCCGTTGATTTTGTAGCCTGCCTGTCCCGAGGGGAGTGTGACGGCTTCCGCTGTTGTCTCCATATGTGTTGCGTCTGACCCATGATTGATCTCGGTCAACCCGAAAGTAGCTCGCATTTCTCCGTTGATGCTAGCAGGAATAAGATCCTGCTTCTGCTGCTCAGTGCCGTAGTGATAGATCAAAATGACAAACGGCATGTTTCCAACGATGCTGTGCTCGCTCTGCAGGTCGTTTGCCAGGCTCACGCCACCGCCGTACACGGGATTGGATGAGAGATGGTATCTGGTAGCGCACATGTACAGGTTCAGTGATGGCTCCGCCGAGCCGCCGAACTCTTGGGGAGCTGCAAAGCGGTAGAAGCCTGCCTCATCCGCAAGTCTCTTGGTCTGTTGCAACAAGCGCTCCCATTCTTCCGTCGGCAGGCCTTGGTTCTGCCATTGAGTTCGTGAAGCTTCACGGCGGTAATCGAAGAATCGGTCGTTATCGTCCTTTTTCTGTAAGGGCAGAATCTCTTCATGGATAAACGAGTCAAGACGGGACAGGAAACTCTGTATGTCTGAGGGTAGTTCAAAGTTCATGATGAAATGTGTAACAATATGTTAATGATTCTGATAACGCCTAACTCTGATACAGATTCTTTGTATAAGGGGTGTATAGAGTTAAAGTCATAGAAGAGCCCAACCTTGCCTCGGCTTTCTCGCCTTGCGCTCCCCGTGGTGCCGAGTTTTATCACCTCCAGACAATGCAGAATTAGCAGGCACCTATTACTATCAGCCAAATCAAGGGCCAGAAAGAATGTAGATACAAATGAAAAGCTTTAAAACGCGATAATAATAGATCGCACTTAAATCAATAGCAGATCAATATGGTATTCATGTTCAATAAAGCGGTTTGTACAAATGCGTGCATATAACGGAGCTATGCAAGTAGATACAGCGCACGAGTCGGCATTAGCTAAATCATATTGTATTAGAGCGATACTTGGCAAGTTAATCGAGGTGTACATGGGACAGTATCTTTTCATACCGGGAGCTACTCTATACCAATCTAACATGCCATCCAAACTGACTACAAGCGAGTCTTAACTAGGCCACGAAACACCGCAACTCCTCCACCAAGACAAATCTTGCCGGTCTCCTTGACCTCGGTCTGAAAGACAACATGCTTGCCGTGCAGCCACAGTTTAGTCCGCAGCGTTTGCCCGGGTTCTACAGTCCCCGCGAACCGCACCTTGACACTCAAGATTGGGCCGTAGGTTGAGACTATATGCTTAGTAGCGATTCCAAATGAGCAGAGGCCGTGAAGGATAGGTGTTTTGAAGCCCCCTACGGCGCTAGCAGTCGGGTCGATGTGCAGGGGGTTTCTGTCTCCGTTCAGACGGTATAATGCTGCTTGATCGCGAGACGTCTTCTCCTCTACAATTTGATCAGGCTCGCCGTCTGGGATGGCATGTACACTTGCACCCCTGCTTGTGCCGCTTCTAGTGGTCGAACCACCAAAGCCACCGGCACCGCGTAGGAAGAGAGTCAGCTCGTTGTAGAATACCTTTTCCCCCGTGGCTTTGTCGCGAGTCGTGGTGCCGATAACAGCTACCGCAGCCTTGCCCTTGTCCAGAATGTCAATGAGCTTGCTCTCCGATACAAAGGTTCCCGAAGTAGGAATAGGAAACTTGTGGATCTCAAGATAGTGCTCCCCATGTAAAAGCTTGTTGTATGAGAAGTTGGGCACGAAGTCCTTCAGATCAAATGGTCTGGCTGCGGTTGTCCCTGGAATCACACCGAAAGACAGGGATAGCCCCGAAGCCAGGATGCTTTTCGTATACCCAGGGTAGCTGTGATGCGCTGGCGCCAATGGAAATGTTGTAGAGAATGATATCTCTGTCAGTAAAACTCATCTCAGTTGGCTGAGGCTTCGCTTTCTTCGCCATTTCGATAGCATCAAGCCACTTCTGATTCTCCAGCGAGGCCTTTTCCAATCTAGCAATGTTTGCCAAGATACGCCGGCGAGTATCCCCAGCATCAGTAGGTGTAGATGCCTTGCCAGGAGTGAATAAGATAATTTCGCTCCACTTCTCAAGCACAAGCTCCGGCGTAAGGGGCTTGTCAATTGAGAAGTCGTAACCATCTGATCGCTGATATCTCGTCACTGCGTGCCAGCCACAGCCAGCCTCGAATATCTTGCCGCTGGCATCACTGGGAACCTTGTCCGATGAAAGAAGGAGCACGATCGCCGCTACATATTCTGGCTTGCGAGATCTCACTACCTCTTCTGGAAGAACACCCTTGGTGAGGTCGGTACCGGCTGATGGTGAGATGCAATTTACGACAATATTGTTCTTTTGGCCTTCGATGGCCAGGGCTCTGGAGAAGCCTACAATAGCTGTTTTCTAGTCTTTGATAAGTATGTGCTCAGAGATGCGAAATGTGAAAAAAAGGATCAACATACTGCTGCGGCATAGTTTGCTTGCCCATAATTTCCGTAGGTTCCACTCGTACTAGTCGTGTTCACGATTCGGCCGTACTTCTGCTTGACCATGTAGTGGTATGCTGCTCGAGCGCACTTGTAGGTGGCACGGAGATGGATGTTGTTCACATCGTCCCACATCTTGTCTGTCATATTATGGAACGCTTTATCTCGTAGAATACCGGCGTTGTTGATCAATATGTCGACCCTGCCAAAAGTACGGATCGCTGTGTCGATGACAGCGTCACCGTCTTCTACCGAGTGATTGTCGGGGACAGCCACTCCTCCAAACGACATGATTTCGTTGACAACTCTGTTAGGATCTTTCCAATCATTTACAACGACAGAGGCCCCGAGCTTGGCTAGTCCGATGCAATAGGCTCTACCGAGTCTTTCAGAGAAAAGAAATTAGTAAGTATTTACTTGTCGTGGACAATGAGATAGTGAAGCTTACCCAGCGCCTCCACCAGTGACTATAGCAACTCTTCCATCAAATCTGACCTCATCCTGTTGTGTATTAGGAGGAAGCTTCTGCGCATACTTCAGGAGCTCAACCAAATTGGCAGTGGTGGAAGGATAGTCAGGAGTTGCAAAGTTGTTGATCTGCTCCCATTTCCCTAGAACAGCACCAGGAGTCAAGGTCTCATCACACCGAAGAATAGATCCTTTTGACCTCTCCCATCGAATCTTCGAAACATGCCCTGCACCGACCTCGAAAATGGAACCATTCTCGGATGTGTTGCTATGGTGACTGAGGATGGCAACCAGTGGCACAACCCACTCCGGGGTGAGATGCTCAAGTAGATCCGGCGGCATCACCGTGGCCGTCATGCGACTGGCGGCGATCGGAGCAACGATATTTGTCAAGATGTTGTATTTCAGTCCCTCCTTGGCCAGAGTTTCGCCAAGACCGATCAAGCCGGACTTGGCAGCAGCGTAGTTGCACTGACCAAAGTTTCCATACAGACCAGCGGCAGATGAGCATAATATGACTCGACCAAACTTTTGCCTGCGGAAGTGAATCCACGCGGCTTGTGTCGTCTTGTACACACCTCTCATATGGATGTTCTGGACCGAGTCCCAGTCGGCATCTGTCATGTTTTTGAAACTCACATCCCGCAGGATTCCAGCGTTATTGATGATAATATCGATTCGACCAAAAGATGAAATCGCTGTTTGAACGATGGTGGCTCCATCTTCGACGGAGTGATGATCCGCTACCGCTTTCCCACCTTCGGCAATAATCTCACCAACGACTGCATCTGCACTCTGTGTCATGTAGATTAGCAATAGAACTTACCAATAGATATGAGGCCCAAACTACCTTGGAACTTTGTCCGTCACCTCTCAAAGATGTTCCGAGGTCGTTCACGACGACACTGGCGCCCCTGCTGGCAAAGAACTTGGCATAGGCTTTACCCAGGCCAGAGCCAGCCCCGGTGACGATCACCACCTGTCCATCATATCGTAGATTCATCTTCTAGAATGAATAATTCACAGAACTCGTCACTCGGCGTCGTATGGTAAAGGGTTTGACAGTCAAGTGCTGCTAGAGAAAGTGTAGGGCGACCTTGAGACTTCAGAACCAAGAAAGTCGGCTGTTATCTTTCATTCGGTTTGTGGAACTAATTAGGTTCCATTGTCAACATATTGAACACCTGCAAAAATAATTCAAGTCTTTGTCTTTGTCCGAGGGTATTAGACCCATCATATTGTGAGAGGGATCCGAGGCTATCAACACAGTTGCCGCACGGCTAGCGAGGGTTGTAACCAACAGTGATGTCTCAGAGGCCCCGCTCAGGTCTTGAAAGTGGCTCAAATCGATTACTTGGTAGAAATCTGTATCTGCTCTACAAACGAATATTTCGGCCGATTTGATCTATGGATATCGAGAAGCTGAGAGACAGCCAAAGAATAATTCACCAAGCGCTTGATTCATCATGTCCCGTCTTCAGTACGACCCCGAGTTTTATAAACTAGGTGCTACCACGATTGAAGCGCAGAGACACGTCTTTCCGGTTGGTGACGTGGAGAGTAGAAGAAAGCAGATTGAGGATTTTATCCGTGGCCCTGGCGGTCGACAGCCACTACCAGACAATGTCGAAATGCTGGTCCATGTTGCTGAAGCCTCTGACGGATTCAAAGTGAAAATCTTGCACTTCCGACAAAAGGACAGTCTTGGTGAAGAGCACGGTCCTGGTATCGTTCACATTCATGGCGGAGGATATACAGGCTCCTGTGCAAGTGACTATTCCTCAACGCTAGCAGCCTACGTCTCTGCCACGGCGGTCCCCATGCTTTCAGTTGAATACCGACTCGCCCCCGAACACCCGTTTCCCGTACCGTTGGAGGACTGCTGGTCTGCTTTACTCTACGTCCAAGCAAATGCCGCTGCCCTCGGCCTTGACCCTCAACGCATCGCCATCATGGGTGAAAGTGCAGGTGGTGGCCTCGCTGCAGCGGTCGCCATCCTCGCCAGGGACAGACAGCTATCTCCTCCCCTAGCCAAGCAGATTCTCATCTATCCTATGCTTGATGATCGTACTGACAAGGATCCAACCGGCGGCCTCGCCATCTTTGGATACCAAGACGTCTTGACGGGCTGGATGTCATACTTGGGAGACCTTTATAAAACCGACAAGGTACCGCCAGTTGCTGCACCAGCGCGTCTAGAGGTTTTTGAGGGGCTTGCTCCTCTGTATCTGGACTGTGGTGGACTCGACATGTTTCTCCGAGAGGATGTTGCTTATGCTCAACGGTTTATCGAGGCTGGTATTCCTACTGAGCTTCACATTTATCAGGGTGTTCCGCACGCTTTTCAGCGATTCGCACCAACTTCTGCTGTTGTAAAGAGGGCTTTCTCTAATCGCCTTGCGGCATGCACAAGCTTTTGAGTTATGGATATCTATCTTGGGGAGGAATGTGAATAGGCGAGGAGGGGATAAACTCACCAGATTTCAGACCAGAAGTCTAAGGTTTCATGAAAAGGTCTATATGAAGTAGTTAGTTGACCAAGTCTACTTGGTACCACTATGCAAGTCAATGTCCCGGTATTCATTCTGTTTGTATTCGTCTATAATATTCCCTCGATAGACTCCTTCATGGCGTATCTGCGACATTGTAGACAAGTTTCTCACCCTGTACCTTTCCGGCCTCCAGTTCTGCTAAGCCGTCTATCACCCCTTTCAGACCATCCCCCAACACGTCCCGGATGCGGTTGAATCCGACCCTAGGAAGACAGACCTCGTCAGCATGAGCCACGTATCAAAGAATGGAACCCAACAAACCTGCGCTATCAACTGTTCTGCAAGCCCATAAAACGACTTTCCAAATTCGTAGTCGTCTTTGCTAGCCGGCATATGTTGTCCTCCGAAATTAAACGCCCGGCCAAATGTTGTATGAAACACCGTTGCGATCGAGGTCACGTCTGCGCGCGGATTCTTGGTCGGCAGAAGACTACCATATATAGGGTTTGCTGACGATAAACTAGTGAGAGCTTCAGCACATATGCGTGCGGAGTCTGGTATACTGATAGTGTCCCATGCAAGCCGCAGCTTGTTGTTTGTATATTCTCTGATCTTGCGACCTGCATCGGGGTCTTTGTAGTCGACGACGAAATGTGCACCTAGGCTCTTGGCGTAGTCGAAGTGACCGGGTGTGCATACGGTGATGACTGTATATCCAGCTCTACCATATGGAATACTTGGTTATTATAGCTCTATTTTGGTGCATTGGCTGGGATAGAAGGCTCACTCTTTCGCGAATTGTATCCCCAATGCTCCAGTTGCAGAACCGCCTCCATAGATCAGAACAGGCTCATCATGCCTAGCCACATCTGATACTGCTGCACTGGGTAGCCTCAGCTTGAGGCTTTTCTGAAACAACCCCTGCCCAACAGTTCCTGTTCCCAGACCCAACGTCGCAGCTTGTTGGAAAGTCAGTGAATCCGGCATTCTCATCTGGAGATCTCCAATAACAGAGATCACCTCGGCAAAGGCTCCGTCATCAGGGTTGACTAGATTGGCTCCATGAGCGACGCCGAAGATCCTATCACCAGGCCTCCATTTCTTTGTGACGGCTGATCCGACTGACTCGACGATGCCAGCGTAGTCGCAGCCCACGATACAGCCGTCTTTTGCTCTGCGGCCCCGAATGTGTCTCCAGTCCGTGGGGTTTAGAGCGACGGATACTGGTCGGACAAGAAGCATGTCATCCAATTGTTTTGGCATTTTCCGGGCACGATCGAGTCTGGCCTGGTCACCGTCAATGACGACAGCCTGCATCGTGTTCTTGCTGCTGATGCCAAGCCGTGCTCGTAGTGCAGCAGCAGAACTAAAAGATCGTGCAGCCGTTATGCCCCTAGATGCCATTTTGATGCTGTTTCTCAAGTTTTGATTGGAATTTCTCTGCTTTGCAAACCCATAAACTATTTCTTCCGATCGTCACGTGGCAGGGGACTTGTAGCGTATTGGCTTGGATAGAGAAGCAAAGGGTATGTCGGGGAGATGGGTAATGAAAGGGTGGCGCTTAACGCCATGAAATCGTAACGTTATCTTGTCCGAATTGTACCTATCCATATGGATTGTCTACTTGCATATTTTGTCTTGAGAGCTGCGCGTCGGGCCTCGGTAACTAAGCCCGTAGCATTTACCGGCCCAATCTAATATCACGTAACCGATACCCTTCATGTACTGTGAGAACTACTGTTCCTTTTTATGTTTGAATAAGCCGAAGCCTGCAAGCTAGTCTCAAATACTATCACCTCAGTAGTTCCTGGTTCCTCACTCACGGGCCAGTGTCGGATCTTTCGTTTCATTCCAAGTCAATTACGCCGTCATGAGCTTCGCGTCATCAACTGTGCCATTCGCTGAACCTCCATGGCTCACAGGTCTGCCATCGCCTTACTACAACGAATCCCACAGGAAATGGCAAAAGGCATGCCGCGACTTCATCTCAGAACACTTGGCCCCGTATGCGTTACAATGGGAGACCGAGGGAAGCGTCCCTGATCATGTCTTTGAGACCTTCTCCAAGCACAACATGCTCATTCCCAATTTGCCCGCTCCACTGCCGATCGATATGCTAAAGAGTCTCGGTATCACTGAGCTCGCCGGTGGTCTCAGCATTGACGAGTTCGATTACATGCACTTTTCCATCTACATCATTGAAATGCGCAGGATTGGTATTGGCGGGCCAGCTTCCTCTTTGTCGACAGGTATGGCCTATGGTATGCCCCCAATCATTACATATGGTAGCGCCGAGTTGCAGAACAGGCTACTTCCGGATTTGATAAGGGGGAAGAAGAGGATCTGCATTGCTATAACTGAGCCTGACGCTGGTAGTGACGTGGCCAACATTACTACGACTGCCGAGAAGAGTCCCTGCGGCAAGTTCTACATTGTGAATGGAGAGAAGAAGTGGTTAGTATCTGATCCTCGTCGACTTGTCCTTGCATCAAGAGCGCGTCTAACATATGGGCTGCCAAATCAAGGATCACCAATGGTATCTGGTCGCACTACGCTACCATGGCCGTTCGCACAGGAGGCGCCGGTGCTTCAGGTCTGTCGCTTCTCGTGGTTCCACTATTAGACTATCCGGGCGTCACAATGCGGCGAATGAAAACAAGCGGTGGAACAACAAGCGGCACGACCTTTATTGACCTTGAGGATGTGAGAGTCCCAGTCGGAAATTTAATCGGTCCGGTGGGTCTACATTAGGTATTCATGAGCTCCAACCACTAACACGTTGGCGGTATAGGAAGGCGAAGGCATGAAGATGATTACGCGGAACTTCAACCACGAAAGACTTGCAATCTCAATTGGTGTTGTCTCCTCAGCTAGAGCAGCCCTCTCAGCAGCGTTTGCATATGTTCTCAAGCGCGAGGCATTTGGAAAGCCTCTGATGGACCAGCCAGTCGTTCGTAACCGCCTAGCCAGGGCCGGCGCAGAGCTTGAATCAATCTCAGCTTGGACAGAGCAACTCGTCTACCAGCTTTCCAACGTCGAGGGCCCAGAGATGCGTCAGGTCTTGGGAGGTCTGCTGGCATTAGCTAAAGCCAAAGCCGGCCTCGTCATTGACGAATGCGCTCGATGTGCTGTTTTACTCTTTGGTGGCAATGGATATACCCGCACGGGGCAGGGAGAACTAGTGGAAAAGATCTATAGAGAGGTGCCAGCTGCGAGAATACCTGGGGGCACCGAGGACGTCATGTTTGATCTAGCCATTCGTCAGCTTGTCAAGGCGTATCATTCAAGGACTAAGGCACTGAGCGCGCCAAAGTTGTGATAGGGATTAGGAGGACAATAAGGCTGCATCAAACCATATGGTATCCTACCCATCAAACCACCGATTGAAACTCATTTGAATACACCACATGCTTGCATTTCTCTTCTCCCGCACTTGAATTCATAATCACAGGGTGATGGAACCAGTTGATGATGGCATTTACATACAATTCCATATGATTTATACTAGTGAGTATCATACAAAAGTCATAGTTGGGTATTCTCCCGGTATTACAGGAGTCTGGGGCAATGCCTGCACAACGAAGGTTAATGTAAAATACGGGCTTTGAGACGCGAGTCTGAGCTGCAAATACGACACATCCTTCACATTTCAAGTCGTCATTTTTCACAGGATAGTAGCCGATCTCATTCATCGAGGTAAACAGCGGCATGGAACCATCAAGCGTAACCTATATCAATTTCATGGCTCCATTGAGAAACATGCCCTTCAGATCGCGTGTAATACTCGAATACCTCGGGTCTACTTACTTCAACAGGGTAAACTTTGATAATCGCCCTCGGGAACTGGCAACTCGTCGGCACACTTGGTAGCCTCGGCGTCGTCTAATGCAAGACCCATCCACAGGACCAAGGGCGGAAGCTGGCCTGCCTATCTACCTAGATATCGGACCGGGGAGTGAGTCGGATCCAGAGATCTGGCTTTTCCCACAGCAGGAATGCAGTGTTCTTTTCCAGCCATTCCTCGCTCCGGGGATCGATATCGATGTCAAAGTTCCATATCAATTTAGCCAGAATCAAACGCATCTCGGCGTAGGCCAGACTAGAGCAGATTAACACTATCCAGTGCCGGTATCCAGGTAGAGGGACTCACTTTTTACCAATGCAGTTACGGGGTCCAACAGAAAAGGGCTGCACAGCAATTCTTTTATCGTCCTCATACTTGGGATCCCCAAGCCACCTCTCGGGTACAAAAGATTCGGCGTCTTTGAAGAGCTTTGGGTTGTGAAACATAGGCCACGGCCAAATGGAAACTATGGTCTGACTCGTGTGTGAATAACTGTAGATGCTGCATGAAGCTGAGACTGATTTACTTACATTGGCTGGGACATAATGTTTGCCAATCATGCCCGCTTCGCTTGTCTTGCGAGGAATCGCGGCTGGCACTGCTGGGTAGACACGGAGCCCCTCGTGCAAGACTGCAAACATGTACTCGAGCTTTTGCACGCTGAGGAGATCAATTTCCTCCTCGCTTTGAAACCGTTCCTTTATTTCTACATATAGCTTCGTCAGAATCGGTCGGTGTGTTGCCAATAGGTATATAGTGCCGGCCAGAGTGGTCGCAGTTGTCTCCGAGCCGCCAATGATGAGGTTGTGCGCATTAGCAAGGAGTTCTGCATGATTGACTTGCTATAGAAGAGCGTCAGTGCATCAATCAGTGTTACCGGGAAGGCTTCAACTTACACCTTTTTCGTAGGCTCTTATCATGGACTCCATAAAGTCCGGCCGAGGATTCTCATACGCCATGCGCTTTCCAACTTGTGCCTTGGTAAAGTCACTATGGGCCTTTATGTCTTGCGCGACATGTTTGGGTGTCATAAGCTTAATGATACTGTCGGCAAATGGATATCGAATTAGAGCAGTTGAAACAGCGAAGCCTTCGATGTGTTTGTAGAGGAGTTTCACCCACGGGTGGTACTGCGCCTTTTCAAGGCAATCGAAGGACTCGCCAAAGATAAGATCTCCCGCCATGTCGAAAGTAGCCCAGTTGAGCCACCGCGTCATCTCGACGGATTGTCCTCCCGATGAAGCTTCCCTCAGTTTCTTCATCATTGTGTTCACGTAGCGTTGGAAGACTGGTTGTTGCTCCATCATTGCTTGCGCGGAAAATCCATTGGACAGGATCTTTCGGAGCCTGCTGTGCCTCTCACGATCCGATCCCACCAGAGTGTAAATGTCGTTGCCTCTCCAAAAGTCTGGGTCCTTGCCATTCTCGGCCTGTCCACGCTTACGATGGCCCATAACGTCTTCCCAAGCTTCAGGGTACCCAAAACTAAGTTCGTTGGGCGCGACTCGAACGATGTCGCCGTAGATCTGGTGCAGGTCGTATATCTTCTTGTGTCCCGCGCCGGAAGTCCAGGCCAATGAGAAGGGTATCTGTGTCATGGTCCATAGTATAGGGCCGGGGAATTTACGAAGGGGATGGAAGAAGATATTGTATAATATCTTCCCGGCGAGATATAGTACCAGCTATTGACACATGTCAGTTGAGATACCTGTGCAAATCAAACTATCGATGTTTGAGAACACCCTACTCACGCTGGCAAGCAGAATCAATATGTAAAAGCTTGCGCTTTTTGACTCAAGGAGAGACGCAAGCAAGCGAGGCATTGCTTTTGGTAATTTATAAGACAATTGTACGTTGTGAAGGCCAGGGAGAGCAGTCCTAGGCTAGCAGCTTATACATTAAAATTGAATCTTATATAGACATCGACCAGCTTGGTACCATGGCTTCTGACAAGTTATATTTAGTGTTTAATAACTGTTGATGATGACAGAATAAGCCGAGGAGGGGTTCTCGAAGACACCTCGGCAGTTTATTGTAGGTTAGGCACTAGTTTGATGGAGCGATGTTCAAGCGACTAACTCGCATGCATGTTTTACATTTGAGGTTTATAGCGATTGTAAATAAGCAAACAAAACTCGATATACAGATTGAAAGATAATCTCAATATGGAAGATATTAATAATATTTTAAACATAAGCTATAGACTAATCAGTATATCTAAATATCTAGAGAATAATATTATCTAAGCTGTTAATATTAGAACATTAATTAAGTATTACCTATTAACACTTTCTACCCACCCCAGACCTCATACCCTAAAATGAACTAATTTTGGATTTAGTCCGGCAATTAGTCAGCCGTCTCATCTGCAACCCCACATAACTGGATCTTACTCTCTTCCGCATTCATGTCACTTTCAATGAGATTTACGCCTTCACCTAAGCACTCTATATATAAACCCCAAAACTCTGTAACAGAATCTATGTATACTTGGGATCATGCCTCAGCTCTTGTACTTCTCACATCCCGACCGCGAGCGAGACTGTCAGCATCAAATAGTAGCTCAATATGATGCAATCAGCTGCGAGAATATCCGCGAAAACACCCGTCATAGGCCAGACCGAGCCCACGACCATGGTGGGAGTATAAATCTCAAGACCTCTGATTTGGAAATGAAGGGTACTGCTGCGATTGAGATTAGCAATAGTGCTTCTTTGCAAGGTCTCGGGGTAGACAACATGTACGCCAATTCTTTGTCTCGAGTTTCCCCCAATCTCCTCGACCCGTTCGACACCTTTTGCGAGAGTCCTGAACGATTGCGACTCCTTTTGAGACACCGTATGGCCAAAGATCCTACCAAACCTCACGCTAATCTCATCTGCTAATCTATGTCCCATAGCATTGGTCAAGGCTGCCGGGGAACCTCTATTTCGAATCGATCAACAGACGCACTGTGTTTTGCTTCAAGGCCTAGGCAATAAGGATGGTTTAGTGCCATTGTTGAGCCACAAGTCTTTATTCCATGCTCTATCCCTTCTTCTAGCTTTAGCAGCCAATAACTATCAGCCTAACTACGAAACGATGCACCACCGCAGTCAGGTCCTTCAATCTCTCAATCGAGACTTGTACAACTTTGGCGGCGACTCGACAATACTACATACGATAACGGCCATTCTCATGTTAATTAGCTATGAGTACCGAGTTCGCGATACATATCCAGGTCATGCCTGCGCTGCTACACATATCCATGGCCTCCAAACTATAATCTCCCAACACAACATCTTGATCAGTGAGTATAGCATCGCCCATATTGCCCAGGTCCAGCGAGCTCTGGTCTGGCAGGACATACTCTGCTCCCTGGCAACTGGTGCACCCCGACTCTTGCAATTTGAGAACCGCGGTATATTCAACCGCTTGCGAGAGGATGAGACATACCGTAGCTACTTTGCGTTGCCGCAAGGATTTATATCGCACACCCATGGGTGGCCTGCAGAAGCATCTCTTGTTTTCGAGGATCTCAACGCGTTGTGCTGTATCGTGGACAGAACGCACCTAGGGACAGGGGCGTCTTTGAGCTTTGTCAATAATGATAACGAGGATACTCCAGTTAACCCGATGCCGTTGATGGAGGACTTGGATGACGAGGGTTACCCATTATGCAATAGCCAAGCCAACTTGCAGATTCGGCTTGTGGACCTTCTTAGTGGAACAAGAGATGGCCTTCGGAGCGAAGAAGATCTGATTTATAGAGCGTGTCTATTCGCAGCTTATCTCTGTACATATCGACTTTCTGAAGGCGTTTGGGGAGGATACTTTGCGCCTGAGAAATGTGTTACCGAGATCCTTGATTGTATGACAGACCTCACAAGAAAGATGTCGCCGTGGAAGCTTGCGCCGGGCATCACATTCTGGTTGCTGTATATGGCTGGTGGTCTCACAAAGAACGATTTCTATCAGGAACAAGCGGCAGCCTTGGTGGAACGTTATCGGTGCTTCTACTCGACTGGCTACGACCAGGACTGGGAGGTAGTGGAAATGAGGTTGAAGAAGTTTCTCTGGTGTGAGCATGTAATGAAGCAAAAGATGTATAGGTTCTGGCAAGAATGCCACAGTCGCCGCTAAGTCTAGGTATCGATGCCACACATTTGTACATATAGAATAGCAAGACTATATGTTCTCAATGTTGTCATGCTCAGCAATAAGGTAGATCGGGGTTAGAGCAAGAACCAGGAATAAAGCCTTGCTTAGTTGTTCCAATATCAGCCTCATAAATCATCGCATCGGGAGCTAGAATGCGATCACTGATGTGCACAATGCCCTGTAATGATTAGTATCCAATGGTATTCAGCCTAGTCTTCTCTGCCCCCGGGCACTTACATTCGTTACAGGGATATCGGCTTCGATAATGGTGGCCACATTGTTGAGCACAAGATCTCCGCCTTTGATCTGAGCCGATGCATATAGATAAGACCCCAGTTGAATTCGAGTCTTTTCCGTAGTAAAGTTGCTCGTGTATAGACGCGAGTTGGGAATGTAGTGATGTTGAAGCATCTGTCCAGACCACCAGCGTCCCTTAGGTGTACTGGCAAAAGTCTTGTAGTATTCACCTGTGTTATTGAATGCTTCATTAGACGGTGCGATGAATGTGTACTGCCAGTCAGCGCTTGTACTGAATGCTTGGGCAAAACCTTTACCCAGTCAGCTTTGAAACCAGCCGTGAGTTGAGTGTCTGAAGTCACTTACCTGGAATCTGCTCAACAAGTTTCGAAAGCTCAGACAAATCCTCGCGGGACTTGAGCAAGTCAAGCAATGTAGTCTCTCCCGATTTGGTTGGAGGTTGGTAGATATCCTCTGGGATAGGAGCATATGATAGTGCTTGTCTATCGAAGACTTTCGCATTACATGATGCAATGGCAGCGAATAAGACTATCGATAGTTCAAACTTCATGTTGATAGCCAGAGGTCTGTTACTATGAGACAGAAGCGATTAAGATGGATCTTGACGGGCCAGAGAGTTTCTAGAGAAGTAGACGTAACTTTGATGATATAAAAGCCGCCTGGGCGATATTAGCTTGTTTCCCCCAACGTCGACGACAGGTCGCTACCGAGCCTCTCACCAGTCAAGGATGAAATAACAGCCGGAAAACATGTCAGACGCCCGAAAGATGGCCCGATGCTCGCCACTAAGTTCATTCATAGTGTTGGAATTGCGGGGTGACTGCTGGAGATTGGGGGAGGCGTAAGTGCGGAGTAAAGAGTATGGGGTTATTGGTCCGGTAATTCGTCCGAACAGCCGTTCACCAAGCCATGTTCCTGAAATTGAACCTTCCATATCAGTCAGCGTGGAAGAAATAACGGAGGTATTGCATCGAATTAATCTGACCATGAATACTTGAGGCTGGAATAAGACTACGAAACAGAATATTCCACGTTGCATCAATTCTTCTTGACACTTCAAATCAGCTTACCACAATGAGATCTATTCACTTCGTTTCGCTATTGGCAAGGGTGACCTTGGCGAGCAAGCCTTTGGCTCAAAAGCCACAAATGGGTGAGTGCTGTTGACATCATGTCCCTACAAGTACTGTGCTGACTTGAGAAAGGCTGGAACTCATGGAATAGCTTCAAACTCAACGTGAGCGACGAGCTGGTCAAGTCAACCGCCAACACCCTCGTCGATACTGGTCTTGCCAAGCTTGGCTATGACCACGTGTTGATCGATGACGGATGGCAAGACAGTGAGCGTGATTCAGACGGCAAGCTTGCGGCAAATCACACCCGGTTTCCCAGTGGTATCTCTGCCACCGCCTCTTACGTTCATGGCAAAGGCCTCAAAGTCGGTATCTATAGTGATGCCGGCATCTTGACGTGCGGGAAGTATCCTGGTAGTTATGGCTTTGAGGAAATTGACGCACAAACCTTTGCTGATTGGGGCGTCGACTACCTCAAGTACGATAACTGCGGTGGCTTCCAGAGCAACACCCTGTCCGTACAAGAACGGTTTCTCAAGATGTCGTACGCGCTGGCCGTCTCTGGTCGTCAGATCTTTTATTCGCTTTGCGAATGGGGTAACCAGTTTCCTTGGCTCTGGGCCGACCAGATAGGCGAGTCGTACCGAATGTCGGGTGACATTTACTCGTCTTTCGCTAAAGACAGAGCCAGCATATGCAAGACGGCCTATTGCATGAACCAAGGCTATGCGGGGGTCAGTGTGCTGACGATGATACGCAAGATGCGAGAGATCAGTCCATTCTCGAAACCAGGCTCTTGGGGTAGGTCTATTCACCAGTGATGATATTGCTTACAAGGACTTGTACTAACCTCTGATGTAGCCGACATGGATATGTTGGAGATTGGGACCTGGACCATGACAGAGCTGGAAGAGCAAACACACTTCTCCTTCTGGGCTGCCCTGAAGTCTCCTCTTATTATCGGCGCTGATCTCAAGAACATTAGTGATACCTCTCTCGCCATTTACAAGAACAAGGAGATCATAGCCCTGAACCAGGACGATGCGGGCAAGCCTGCCATATATCTGCCAAAGCTATCTGAGGAAGGCAGTTATCAGGTTTGGGCCGGACCACTAAGTTCTGGGAAGAGCCGGCATGTGATCTTAGTACAGAATTATGATAGCGACGATGTTGACGTTGAGATCTCGTTGGCAGACATCCCTGGTCTTTCTGTTAAGCAACAGTTGAAGATCAGGGACGTCTGGGCAGGAAAAGCAATTACTCCATCTGGAGGCAAGGTTATCTTGAAGGGCATCAAGCCAACGCAAACCAAGGTCCTGGTGATTTCCAGATAGCGAGAGGTTATATAGCATTATCCAGATTAGGCTCTTTGATTAGACTGGATCCATTTCTGAGACAATCGTGTGGGTCGCGTGCTGTGAGTATCATCTGTCAGGTCTATCCACTAAGAATAACACGATTGTAAAGCCAGTTCAGGCGGTGTACTTCTAGGGTAACCGTTGCAGATATCATTTCTTTTGTATGGCTTCATCCCATCTAGAGCCAGGATATAGTTCATGCTACACTAAAGGGCTCTTTTCCAGCGTTCATTTGGACTTGGAGTAGAAAGCCAACAGGGTCGCACGGCACTTAACACCATGGTCTTCATAGTAGCAGCTTGGGCAACACTGTCCATCAAGTCGGAATTATAGCCATGACTGCTAAATTTTCACATTCACGAGATCACGGAAGAGAACACTACACAGTCTCAAACTTCTCATGTTCATATAATCTATTCATCGAGGTTATTCGGAGGTAAAGCTACTTCTTGGACGTAGCCCAAAGCAGGTCTCCAAAGCCAGGCATGTCGCCTCCAGTCACAACCTCCCCACCTGCAGCATCGTATGCTTCCTTGGCCTTGGTAGTCCACTGATTGTTCAATCCCTTGGCCTCCGACATATAGTAGAGAAGATCCCAAACAGCTGGCGCTTTCTTAACAACTCCCGAAACCTCTTGAACAATGCCTCTGTTGAACTCGGAGATGTTTTGCCAGGGACCATTGACCAAGACTGATTCGCATCGGCGCCATTTCGAATCATATGGTACTGTTTCGTTGAGGTTGTACTTGGCTGCGTACTCTGCTCCCTTGAGAAGAAGGTTGTTCCCATACCCAAATAGGTCATAACCTTGACTCTTGGAGGTTCTCGCGCCCAGGGCAAGCCAACCAAGACCAGACATGACATGGCTCTGGTCTCGACCAGACTCGGAGTTCTGGCCTGTCTTGGAATTGATGGTTGCGTCGATACCAGCGCACCAATCGTTCTTCCAAGACCAGATGGCAAAGTTGTATGCTGACACATCTTCGAGATACACTGCATAGTCCATCAAAGCTTTGATAGAGGCGATGCCGTAGTTAGCCTGGCCAATGATCAGGCTCTGTCGAAGAAAGAGCCAGTAGAGCTGGATACTGAACCCTT
This sequence comes from Fusarium pilosicola, assembly GCA_020615335.1. Classification (NCBI taxonomy): domain Eukaryota; kingdom Fungi; phylum Ascomycota; class Sordariomycetes; order Hypocreales; family Nectriaceae; genus Fusarium; species Fusarium pilosicola. Next base: position 71,077 of record JAGQDI010000035.1, on the reverse strand, counting down.
GGCCTCCCTGCCACTTTGCTCCTACCTCGGTCCAACCGCCTTCCCATCGCATGATCTCTGCAGCATTCGCAAACAGGGTTCCTTCAATGCCGATGAGAAGTGAGCGGTCGGTCCCAATGATGTTGGTCAGGTTTGTACCCCAGGCATCTAAAATGGTAGTGGAGCGATCCCAATGAGCTTGATCCTTTGTGATATACCCTGCGGTATTGTAATTAGTGATAAACCCTTATATGTATCCTTATAGTATGGAGGACTCGTACACATAATAGCATTGTGGTAAGCAGCACGGGCATCATTTGCAAACGAGGTGTAGTTGCTGATGGATCCACGAGAAATCACAGCGTATGGACCGTTCATCTTGTAAGAAGACTGAGAAAAGCTACTGTTGGCGAACTGTTCATAGCCTGATTTCCATGGATCGAGTCCTTTACGAACGCCATTTCTCATGACCTCAAGATCGTCATGAGAATGCCAGAGACCTGGATGGTTAAAGTCTGATGGCTTCCGCTTCATGCCCTCAGTCCAAGGAACATAGGGGATCGCAGCTGCAAAATGGTCAATAATACTCCATGTTGATTCTGCTTGGTGGAATTACCGTTGATGCTCGGGACATCCTGCACGAGGCCAGTCACCCCCGATACGAGAAAGAGTGAGAACTGAGCTTTTGTTATCCAAGTGATGAACATGATGCAGGGGTAGACCATACAGTAAGCAGTCTCATGTTGAACAGTTTTCGTTGATGTTGATGATTGCGAAAAAGGCTTGGTTATGCTCCACCAGCTATTGAATGTGAACGAATACACTCTTGCTACTGCAGAGATCGACAGTAGCACCAATATGCAGGGCGCGATTAAAAGCAATGCATAGTGACGCTATTGGTGTCTTATGATGGCTGGTTAGTAGAGTTAGTGGCACATCGCGGGGGATCTCTCGGGACAGCTCCGATACTTCATTTCGAGTTCATCAAAACCCTGGTAATTTTTCGGCGTAAGTGTTCCAGATGAGCAAATCCATCCGGGTAATTAATCGCGCATGCATTTGCGGGGAAAGTCTGGGGAATCTGGGGAATGATCGTCAGGCCAGAGAGTGGAGGATAATCTCTTGGAACTGTTCAAGTTGTAACTGCAATCATAGCGTCAAGGCCACATGACATATAATCGGATGATTGATCGGTCACCATCCGGGCTAGTTCAATCAAGGGAATTTGGCTTGCCTGCGGTATTCCTCACATTTCACCCTGTTCCCCGACTTGAGGTCGCAGGCTCCCGGCTCTTTCGATGCAACGTAGAGATCCTAAATAGGTAGAGCACGGCGCGGGGACTGGACGGCTGCAACAGTTTCTCCATCCACTCAAGCCATGTCATCCAACTCTTTCCCAGGGTGTGGAGTCAATCTACCTGAAACGGCATCTCTGTATTATTCAGTGCGGCTACAGCCAAAAAGGCGTCTCTCATAGACCGTATGCGAAACTGTCGCAGACAAGGCAATGGATCCTGTTGCCTACATATTATTGTTGCCCAAGAGGCCGGTGCTTAGTCGATAGCAGTTCGCGGGACACGTTAGAGCTTAGTAACATTTGACTCGGGTATGGTGAACTAGAAGGTCAACCTTGTCAATTAAGACGACCCTGAGCAACGATCGCTGGGATGTGCGACGGGGAAATACCACGCTGTGAGGTTTATGACGATCACTTCAGTTATGGGTGGTCTATCGGGAAAGGTTATGGGCGCGCTCTTGACACATCATTTCCCACTCTTTCCGCTCATGCTACGTGTCCATCATCATTCGAATCGCGTCGTTTCCATTCTATCCATTGTAGTATTTCCTTCTCTCGAACTCATAGCTGAGCGACTATAAGAATGTCTTGTCCCGAAGCCCGAGTTCAATGTGGTGCTATAAGCTATTGGTTACAGGTCTCGACAGCAAGTAACATAGTCCACTCACAACTCCAAGGTGTTCAAAGCCAATATCATAGCCATCTTCACTATACTCAACATGAAAGCTAAGGCAGTCATTTGCATTCTTACTCTGGCCGTCTCTGTCGCTGGGTTCGTCCATCCTGGCCTCTTGCACACGTCTAAGGACTTGGAAAGAGCCAAGAATCACATTCTCAAGGGCGATGAACCATGGATGACAGACTGGCAACTCTTGCTCAACAATAGTCGTGCATCGCCAACATACGAGCCAGATCCTCAGCCTACTATTTACCGCGGCTCAGACGGTACTCATGCCGAAAATTATGGGCGTCTCTATAATGATGCACATGCGGCATATCAGCTTGCGATCCGGTGGCATATCCAGGGGGCGATCAATACGCCGATGCGGCTGTCGCTATCCTGAATGCTTGGTCATCTACAATGGTGGCTATTGGTGGTAGTAGTGACCGCTTCCTCGCTGCTGGTATCTATGGCTATCAGCTAGCTAATGCAGCAGAGCTTATGTGTTCATACAGCGGCTGGAGTGCTTCAGATCAAGACCAAATGAAGACGTTTCTCCAGGATGTCTTTTATTCGGAGAGCTACAGATTCTTGACCACCCACAACGGACAAGACGAGTATCATTATGTTAGTCTCCTCTCTACAAGTATTAACGAAAACATAAACCGAGCTAACTACGGACGTACAGTATGCAAACTGGGACCTTTGCAACATTGCCAATATCATGGCAATCGGCGTATTTACTAACAACCAAACGATGTACAACTATGGTAAAAATTATTTCCTCAACGGAGACGGACGCGGAGCGATCAACAACTTCATCTACAAGAACTATACCGAGTCCGGTAGTGGTAAGATTCTGTCCCAAGGCCAAGAGGCCGGGAGAGACCAGGGCCACGCGACTCTGGACATTTCTCTACTTGGTGTCATTATGCAACAGGGATACAACCAAGGAGATGATCTGTTTGCCACGTTGGGAGAAGCTGGGCTTCATGCGTGAGTAATCCCATTTGAACCATATGACCAGTAACTGATATGAATCCAGGTCCGAATATGTCTCTAAGTACAACGTTGGGTACGACGTACCGTATACTCTGTACGAGAGTTACGAAGGTAATCAGACTGTTATCTCTGCGGATAGCAGATTCACCCATCGCCCAGGCTTTGAGCTTGTCTATGCACACTACAACGACATCAAACACGCCAACGCTTCCTGGACCAAGATGTATCGCGACCAAACTAACGGGAATTCTACCGCGGGCGTAGAAGGCGGGGGTGGTAACTATGGTCCTAACAGTGGAGGCTTTGACGTTCTTGGATATGGAACCCTCCTCTTCCGCCTGTCGGCTTAAAGCTTTGCTCTGGTACATTCAACACGATGAGAGTGAATGGTGGAGAGACGAATCAGCTGTTTCAGGATAGTATGAAAGGAATTAAGGGTCAAATTGCGCTTGGCAAGCATAAGCTCTCAGCCACAAATGACATGCCTCAATAATTGCTTGACATAAAGATCTAGCTACATTATGAGGGAAAAGGGTTGGTTAACTTTATATATAACTTGACAGATAAATTGAGCATTTCCATTGGACAGTCAGTAGCTCAGCGAATTGGACTGGGCATGATGAAAATTGATGAGGTAGAGCTTTTCCCTTGCGGTCGTAACCCTGATAGACTCAGCTAAAACAACGGCACAAAATAAAGAGTCAGGGCGGCCAAAGTCTTTATAATCTCCACACACTCCCTCCCCAGGTGCTCCGCAACCCGCTAAAGAGGTCCTCGTGATCTTGGCGCTATTGAGAACTATCGTATTTAACGTAAATCGGTGGATGACGGCGTAGTATTCACCAGCTAACACTATGTAACACTACGTGTAAAATGGACAAGGTCCTATCTCGTTCTGCTTCTCAGGCCACCACAATATCTCTTGCCAGTAGCTTCCCCACCATTGCATCAGAAGTCATACCTAAAATCGGGATTCTCCTTGTCTGTCAAATCTGCAAAAGCATTCAGGTGCCCCAACTGGTCACAATTCTTCTTGTTGCTGTCATCAGCCGCATGAGAAGCTTCCAGAGCCGCCTTTCTCTTGTTGGCATTACGACGAACCAACAAGAGCCGGAGGATAACAAGGAATATGTTGAAGAGAACGTAGAGACAGAAATGCGCAGTAAACCCCTTCTCATATCGAGGCGAATCGGACCTTTGGAAGATCTTGGGAACATCAGTAAATATCTCAAGAAAGTATCTGCGGAGTATTATACCTGTGGGGCGGTCATGTTACCAGCAGCCCAAGCCACGAAAGTGATGGCTAGCGTGGTAGACTTTTTTGTTTGGCCGGCAATGTTGCGAGAGATCAGGGAAAATATCAGGTTACCCTCCGCGAGATAGAATTGTGTGCAGTAAAAAGCGATGAGGAGACCAACGCGGTTCGAAGATGTTGGGGGGATGCTGTAGATAATAGCAGTTCCAATGATGGGAGGGCTGATATATGTGTTAGCACTCATGTCCTCTGATCAGAGTCCTTTGGGTAGCTTACATTGTCCATGCGTGCATCACCCATGCAGTTTGCCCTGTGGCTGTTGCGAGTGTGGCGCTCCCGACCATGACGATGATTGTCACGGCACCCTGGGCGATGTTAAGAAGCTGGGTCTGGAGATAGGTGAATCCGAAGGAGGATATGATAAGATTGGAGAAGACACCCAGACCGCCGATGATCAGAGTCGAGGTGAGTTGGAGCATAACGTAGCACCAGACAATGGGATCAGTGGCTGCTTCGATGGCCTGATACCTTTTGTAAGACTTGTTCTGAATGCCGGTCTCGTTGGCACGAACTCGCTCAACCATGAGTCGCTTCTGGTCTTCGTTAAAGCACTTTGCTTTCATTGGAGAGTCAGGCAGCCACCAGCCGATGAACAAGCCCCAGACACAGGTAAGTAGTCCAAGAACGAGGAAGAGTAGTTGCCAAGGAAATATCACTCCATCCTTATAGTGAGACACTCCCCATGCAATGATGCCACCAACCTAGACGTCCTTAGGTCAGTCCGTGATACCTTGGTGTTATGGTTATAGGGGCCTTTCTTACCATGAGCTGAACTCCAGTCATACAGTACCAGAGGGACGTCAAGATGCTTTGCTCTCGCTTGGTGTACCACATACTCGTCCTATCACACATTAGAGGAGGTGAAAAAGGTACCGGATACCCATGACTTACATGATGATGAAGGCCGGCTGAACGCATGACTCAAACACACCCAGAAGGAAGCGAACTACCATGAGGCTTGCAAAGTTCTTAGCAGCCGCAGAACAGGCAATCACAACGCCCCAGCAGAAGACATTGGTCGCCAAGTACTTGGCAACCGGCAGCTTTTGGAGCAAGAAATTGGTGGGATATTCACCAACAAGAACTCCCATGTAAAGGATTGTTCCTAGCCATCTGAAAGTCCAAATGGTCAGTACGTTGAATGAGCCATGTCATGTCGTCGCCCCCATTACCACAAAAGAACGGACGGCCTAACTTACGAGAACTGTTGCCCGTGGAGATTGGCGTCTTCCTGGATGCCCATTACAGACGAAAAGCCAAGCGTGCCCTTGTCCAGGGATTGACAAAAGTATGTTCCGAGCATACAAGCCAGGATGCGCCTGTTGACAGTCCAGAATAGCTCCTTGTTCGTCTTGTCGTCAATCTCGACCGGGGCATCTTGGGCGTAATTAGCAGTCTAGAATTGAGAGGTTAGTACATCGGCTACGTAAGCATTGGGGACGTTCTACAGTACCTCAAGATCTGCGGCTGCGGCCTTTTGATCGTAGTGAACAGTTGCCTCAGCAGGAGTGATAGAATCACTATGCTGTACTTCGACTGCTTTAACCATGACGGGCCTTGGACTTCGATAAATGATAAGATATGCTGAGAATTGATCGAGTAGATGTCTAGTTACTCTGAACCCGGAGTGATGAGCGAAAGTGATCGACGAAGCCAGGAAAATACTTCATATAACTACTACAGCTCGGGACTGCTGCAGCCATTATGCAGATAAAGTACGCCGCAAGGTACGAACAAGAGCTATTGCGGGGAAATTTGCAGGCGGAGGACGGGGGATCTATCGGGGCTACGCCCGACACCCCCACAGACACGCCGTCTTATGGCCCGTTAGTACTCCATATATTTCCATTGGAGAATACGCCACTAACAAAGACGGCGTCACAAACGCTCCCCGCCCCCGCTCAGAGTAACTCTGGTGGTGGTGTTCTGTTTCCGTTGGTAGCACTTGATTATTGGAAAGATTGCGATAAAACAGGCTATTGCTAATGAACCACAACTCGGGTAATCAAACTAACTACCTATCTCCGTAGCTAGCTTTCTGTTTTTGAAACGCTGCAGTAAGCTTTATACCGTCCTGTCTTACGTTTCCTACGGTAGATGTAAACCCTTTAGTCTTGACATCCTGAGTTACATGCACTGTTCCGTCAACATCAGAGCCCTTGTATCCCGCTGCGACTCTCAGGATGTGTTCAATGTCTTCCTCATATCCTTCTTCCGATGCTCTCCAAGAAATAAAGTCATCAGGACGTATAAGCACAGCATCTCTGCCCCATATCTTTCGCGCGGTAGTTTCTTGCGGAAGGTGAACAGGCTTCAACTGAATACCGATGTGCTTGGCAGTCTCCGTAAACCGGGCGGCCCATTTACCATCCTGGGAGAAGTCAACTAAAGAAAAGCCTTGTCCGAAATGATCAAAGATGCTGGTTCTTCCATCACTGAGGAAAAGATGCGGAGCACGTGCACCAGGCCACGTCGACGGGATATAGCTGCGATGGCTCCATTGAGGCTCTTGGCTGGCATCTCTTGGCCTCAAAATGATGGGTGAGTTGTTGTATCGGTACCCCATCTCAATTCCGTGGTCTTGGTTTTCGCCTGCATGCTCTTGAACATGACGATGAATTCTTTCTTTGAGCTCCTTAGCCTGTGTCGATTGTGAAAGAATCAACTCTGGGCCAGCTTCTGCCACCCAGCCGACGTAGTCCTGATGGACTTTGAAATGTATTCCAGAGCGTTCAATGTTTTGAATGGCTATAGGCTTTCTCTCCATCTCGTATGACCGTAGTAGATGGCTTCCGCCACTACCATTGTGCACGGCAGCGAGTTTCCAACCTAGGTCGAAACTGTCTCCGACAGCAGTGTTCATACCATAGCCCCCGGTCGGAATGTTTTGGTGTGCCGAGTCACCGGCTAAGAAGACCCGCAGGGACTTTGAGGCAAATTGATCTGCAATAGCGATACTTGGGCGCCAACAACTGGATACCAGTATCTCGTCCACTGTAATAGGGCAAGGATCTCCAGAACCCCCGAGTACTTGGGCGATGACCTCTTCGGGATCTAGCGATTTCCAATCCGTGTCTAGAGAGATTGGGAGATGCACGGTCCAAGTGTCAATTTCGTCTTGAGATATGATGACTGCTCCGGTGGTGAAGAAGATGTGCCAAAATTGACCTTGCCTATGAAGCTTGGAGAGGTCTCGAGACTTGAAATGTACCAGGAACATAGCTACTGGCCTATTTGAGATCTGTTAGATGGATCATGGTCTCGGGGGTAAATACCGACGTTGGACCACCTATCATCTCAATCCCTAGACACCTGCGTACTTTACTAGCTGCTCCGTCACATCCGACGAGATACTCACTCAAGATGGTATGCTCTGTCCCATCTTCTGTCGCGATGGCAATTGATTCAACGCCGCTTTGTGTCTCTTGGAAGGTTTCAAATCTAAGGCCGAAATGTATAGAAATCAAAGGCTCTTCCTCGATATGCTGCTTCAGCCAAGCTTCAAAGATACTCTGACTGCATCGCTGATAAGGCTCTCTTGGCATGGAGCCGTCGTTTTGAGATTTTATGCGGTCTCTCCACTCATTTGGAGATGCAAGATCCTGCGGGGAAGTCAGTGTATGCTAGCCTCGTACCGTTGTCGGTTTTCATGGGCATTATAACTCACCCATCTGCTCACTAACTCCCCGCGGTCAGATAGGCCGGTACTGAACAAGACATCAAAAGAACAGTCTTGTCGCACTCCTATATAACAAATGTATCAAAAGTCGATTTGCCGCGAGTTTTGGTCTTACTTACCCTGTTCTCGAAAGCCATCAGCAATACGCAACCTCCGATAAAGTTCCATACTCCTACAGTTAGTGACATCCATCTTCGGCCATTTTGTAGTTGAGGAATTGCGCTCAATAAGCATGCTTCGGACACCATTTCTCGCCAGTTGCACAGCGAGGAGCATGCCAGCCGGACCAGCTCCAGCGATCAAAACAGGCACTTTATGCATTGTAGACTGCATCTGTAGAGAGTATCAGTCGGTGCAATCTCTGAAAAGCATTGGATACAAAAGCCTACTCTTGTCGATTGGTATCACGATGTAATAGACTTTGTTTTGGAATCTGGTGTAATAGTTATACATATGCCATTAGCTCCTAGTCAAGAGTTTATAACTTATAGAAATTCTATCTGATTAACCTTTCTGAATAGGGCAAATCGCCAGCCTGACCATATTGTAAAGACTACGTCTATCTGCTACTGGGTAGGACGGTTACTGGATGCATCGGAATACCGTTGTTTGCCGTCCCCACTTAATGCTAAAAGTGACCACTAGAAGTAAGAAGGAAACACAGGCATAAAACACAGCGATTAAGATTATGGGGTCACGCAGGCAATATGGGAATTACATAGAAAAGTATATATACTGTAAAATATATAAATAAATTATATATAATATAAATCTAAAAGATAAAAGACTATTAATTTAAAATTTTAAGCAAGTACTAAGTCTATAGAATTTTAAAAATAGTAATCCTTTAAATAGTTAAAATTCTTACTGCGTTACAGTACTGACGTAATGTTATGGGGCAATATCGGGTAATGTTAGACCTAGATTCACGACTGCTTTAAGATTTAGGAGCTTTTACCCCGCAATTACGTGTTAAAGCTAAGGCCCCCTTGATGGTTACTCCGTACTCCGTAGATCCTCGTGATATATCCATTTCACAGACCGTCATTGAGCCAGTTGTTATCAAGACCGCACCAAGCACGAGCGAAGAACTGCCTATGCCGCGCATATTCATCGCGTTAGGAGTTCAGTAACGCTGGCAACATTTCATGTTGCTTATCTTTTACCGTGCTCTTCCGCTTACTCGGCCGTAATTGAATCAATTTTGCAACCCGTCTCACGTCAAGACAATGAATGCTGAGCCGGACAATCCGGAGGCAGTATTTACGCGACAAGATCCAGCACAAAATGATTGGATGCAGCACATAATCCCATTCACAGGCCACAGGGCCTGTCTCGAATGCCGGCGGTCAGTGGTAGTGATATTTTGGAACCCAGGTTTCTGACTGGTAGACGATTTTGTGGCTAATACGGTTGTTTTCATGGGTACAGAAAAAAGACAAAATGTACCGAAGCACCCTCAGCAAAATGCTGATTGATAGATACTTACTAGTCGAATAGGTGATATGCGTCTGCCAACGTGCGGACTTTGCCAGCGGACTGGGGGTTGTTGCACATTTCCGACAAAGAGAAAGTCTCCTACGTTCAAGAAACCAAATAATCGAAAGCGACGAAGTATGGAATCGCAGAAGCTGGGTAGGCAATCCTCAACAATACATTTAGTGGCCGCTTTCAACTAAATACTTCAGCAGAGCGCCTTGTTGACCTGCTCGAATCCAGACTGAGTTCCGAGAATGGAGCACCTCAAGACTTGTCTCCTCAGTCTTCTGATAGGCCAGCCTCCGATATGGATCTCATGAATACGCCAACAAACTCTCATCCAGCGTATACACCAAGCTCAGAAGGGAGGAATCGGGAAGCAGTCGGCTTTGCCAACAAATCACCTTCAGGAACTCCCGACTACAATGCTGAAATTGGCCAGACGCCAATGAGCTGTCCTGAGCCCTTTGAGCATGCACGAAGTTGGCTTTGTATCCCAGAGCCACTGGCTATCGAGCTTGTCCACCTTTTCTTCGAAAAGATTCAACCTTGGCTCCCTTTGCTTCATAGACCCAGATTCTTCGCCACCTATATACACAGCGACGTGTCAACCTTCTGTGATCCCTCCAGCCTGGATAACCACGACACGCTTTTAATATATGGAATGCTTGCTCTTGCAGCACGTCACTCGACGAATGCCTATTTTGCCAACGTCCCTGCACCTGAGAGAGGAAATGGGTTGTTGAAAGAGGCATGCACTCTATATAGAAAGTTACGGGAAAGCGAAGACCTTCCAAGCATCAAGTACCTCCAAGGTTGTGTCCTCCTGGCCAATAGTTTGGCGGTAGATGGCCCCTGTCATCGAGCCTGGATCCTCACTGGTGTCAGCGTCCGCATGGCCTATGACCTTGATCTGTGTAATATGGACGACGTCGAGGACACTTGCAGTGACCCCGAGGAATGGACCGCCTTGGAGGAACGGCGAAGACTATTCTGGGCTATATGGGAGATAGATACATTTCTATCGACTCTTGCCAGACGCCCTCGTGCTATAGACCACCGAAGAATGGCGGTCCTGCTCCCTGTGAGTGATGCGGCTTGGTTCGCTCAAGAACCCGTTGAATCATCACTTTTTGCAGCAAGACCATCAGAGGTATGGAAATGCCTGATGAATTCCTCCAATCAAGATGAAAGAGCCTGGTTTCTTATAGGAAACTATATCATGGCTCTAACTTATGAGACAACAACTAGCACATTTGATCGGCAGGAAGATCGAGAGGAAATTGTCAACGCCATTACTTGCTTCAGTCTGCTTGTGATGCAGCGGTTTAGTCTGGGAAGTCATCCCGGTCTATTTAGTGTCAATAATCCTGCCTATCACTGGATACTTGGTCTTCATTTGATGATCAATGCTTCACGGATATGCGCCTCCGCATTTAACAAAGATCCCCAACCAAATACTTCAGCGTATGCACAGGAGTTCTGCCGAATCATGCATCATTGGCATCCAGAAACGGTTGTCCTTGGCCATCCATTTTTGGCATGTATTCTTTTGTTGCCCCAGGCAAGCCTTAGCACTATGCCACTGGGCACTACTAACAGTTTGAGCTCGAATCATGAAATGACCCTGTTGATGCTTGCTCAATTTGGATCTGTATGGAAGCTAGGTTCATTATTGACTGGTAGGTATAGTAACTATATCCAAAGTTTCATGCTGACACTCCGACAGAAGTAGCCAACCTGCTCAGCCATCCCGACACCCTATCAGAAGAAGAAACCGTGCTTGCCAAACGCTTTCTAGTGTTTTTCCCGAATCTGGCTCGACGACGAAGATCACTGCACCAAGGAACTTCACAGGCTTGTGGGAAAGCTATGGCCCGCAATGATGGCATACATTTGGAACAGCCACTTGAGGCAATGGGGCTCCTGCAGCAACTTCATGAAACAACTAGCGAGCTTGTGAATACGCATGACTTTGGTCCAGCTACGTTAGAGGATATATCCAACTTTCAGCTGGACGTATTTGGAGACTGGGGTGTAGGACTCCCACTTGACGACGTATGCAATGAAAATCAGAACTTTAACTATCTTCAACTCTAAGACTATGGTTTGGTAACAATTTGTTCGTTTACAATATTGGGCTAGGTAGTTTATGCAAATAGGGTTGATGGGTTAATCATTATTGACTTTAACCATTGCTTCAGTCAGATTTCACGAAGAAGGCAACAAATATGTAATATATCGACTTTACTATCACTCGTCCCAACTACCGTCTACCCAATATCTGCCTATCTACCCATCGTTGATCATAGCTTCGAAGATGCAGACTCAAACGCTGTGTTGGCAAACCTCTCATACTCGACCAAGCATTCTGGATTCGCGACCGAGCCGAGGTTCGCGACCTTGCGATGGCAAAGGATATCCCTGACAAGTGTTTCCATCTTCTTGCCGTTGAGAGTGTATGGGATATCTTGAACTTCGAGGAACAACGCAGGAACGTGACGAGCACTTAAATTCTGTCTTACGGCATCACGGATCTTTTCCACAGTTTCCTTGAAAGTTGGAACCTTCATTTTCAAGAACATGACCACCTGTTCGTCGGCATCTTCAGGGCGACGTCGTCCCACTGTTATACAATCTTCGACATCGGTGAACTTGTCCACCACGCTGTAGAGCTCTGATGTTCCGAACCTGATACCTATAAGACGGTCAGTAATGTAGCACTTCATGGCATCGAGATAGTCATGCCTCCAGGGTTAAGAACTCCGTCGCTGCGCCCCAGAATGACATAACCCCTAGTCTGTGGGTTCATCTTCACAAAGTCTCCATGACACCATACGCCAGGAAAACGGTCGAAGTAGGCCTTGAAATACTTTGAGTCGCCATTTTCGCCCCAGAATGTGCTTGGCATGCTGAAGAAGGGCGTTGAGATTATGAGCTCTCCGGGCTCGCCGGTATCCTCAATATTCTTGCCATCTTGGTCCCAGATCTCGACTCTCATACCTAATTGGGGGCCGCGAGCTCCCCTTCATGAACAGCAGTGAGCATTGTACCGCCGATAACTAGCACTATGGTTAAACAAGCCCGGTCTGAGAAAAATGCCACTGAGTACTTACTGCCACCGACAAGGTCTGTGCCACCGGATCCGCTGAAGAGGGCGGTAGAGTTAGGAAATGTATCGTAGAACCACCTAAAGATCTCAGGGGATAGAGGAGACCCAGCAGAGACGACAATCTGGAGACTGTCCAAGGGGGAGAACTGCTTATAACCTGACTGTTTCAATGCTGCGAGTAGCTTGGGACTCGTGCCCCAGTGAGTCACTCTGTATCTCTGGTTAGTGAAAGCTTATCAATTGACAGGCACCTCGAAGCAACTCACCCTTGATTCTCTATTAGCTGGATCTGATGAGCTGGGCTTGGGTACAGCGGGCTTCCGTCGTAGAGAACTATCCTGGCACCAACGCTAAGGCCTCCGATCAGATAATTCCACATCATCCAGCCAGTCTGTGTACCCAAGTAAGTCAATGCTCGATCCCACAGTCATCCATGCTAGGTCTTCACTTACAGTCGTGTACTGGTAAAAGACAGAGTCAGAGCTAAGGTTGCTTGCGAACATATATTCCTTCTTTTGCTGCAGGAGGGCTCCGCCCGCCGAGTGGCAGATGCCTAGACGAATCGTTAGAGATATTCTCCGCGGGAAACTATTGGATTGATTCGGGGATGGTAAATTTTGGTATCCCCGTCGTGCCTGAGCTTGTCGGTGTTAGCATGTCGTGTCAGATATCGATGTACTTGTGAACATACGAGTAGAGAATATAAATCGGGTGATCAAAAGGTAATTGCTTGAATTGTAATGGTTGGGTTTCGACTTGGAGGAATTCGTCCATGCGCATGCTATTTTCAGGCATTTTGAATCAGCTTTTCGTTTCCGAGTTGAATGGCAGATGTGACTGACCATAACCCATCGGTCCAAGAAGAACCACTGACCACGACAACCTTACTAAGCTCTGGAACCTCTTGCTTCAGTCTAGTTGCCGCTACCATCATCTTCTTCTTCATAACACGGCGCTTTCCCGTATAGCCGACCTCGGTGTCCATGAAAAGAACCTTGGGTCTAACTTGGGCATATCTGTTAATGATACCATCGGCTCCCATGTCGGGAGCGGTAGAGGAGAAAATGGCACCAATCGCCCCAGCCGCAAGGAGTAAGACTGCTGCTTCGAGTGAGTTGGTCAAGACAGCTGTGTAGGTGATGGTTAGCTTAGGTCTTGGCTAGTCAGGATGACTAACTAACCTGCAACGCGATCGCCGGTCGTGACACCAAGTGCCTGAAGAGCGCTGGCGTACTGCGCAACTCGATTGCGAAGCTGGACCCAACTCAAGTGACGCCATTTGACTCCTCCTTCAAGACAAGCTGATATAGCAATTGCATCCGGATGCTGAGCTAGCCCCACTGACAGAAGGTTTTCTGTATAATTGAGTCGGGAGCCAGGGAACCATTCTGGACGAGGCCACATGACGTCGATGCCAATTGCAACTCTATCCGGCGGACGGCTATAAATAATTCCGCAAAAGACCCAGGCCTCCTTGCAAAAGTCTTGGACATTATCCACAGACCATTTATGCAGCTGCGCATAGGTCTTCAGCTCAAGTTTGTATGCTCGATTAACGTGTCTTCGGAAAGCGTCCAGTCGGGATGACTCAGGGTTAGGGTGACGCCAAAGCGTGCCAGACCTGTAAGATGCTCCAACGGGTGAATCTTGGGCCATGATGATGATGATTGTGAGTAGTGAATCGGTGAGTACGTAGTTTAGATGCGTTGTCAAGTCGAAACAGGCCTTGGCTATGTAAGATGACTGGTTCGTTGAGAAAGTTTATAAGTAGATGGATTGAGTCATGTAAGATCTGTTTCTGACAGCTAAAGCTACTCAGCATGCTCAGGTAGAGGCTTCGCTTCTCGAAGAATGCTATCTAGTCCTAGTCCAGTCACGGAACTCCCGAAATGTGGCATTTTACCGTCTCCACTCTACAGCCGTTGCGAAAAGGTCATCTGACTACACCAACATATCTTCTCATCGATAGAGATAGTGATGGGTTTCTGATTTCTGGCCTCTCCTAATGCTGATTCGGATAACGTAGCTCAGCCTCCATCACGGTTGAAGACGGAACTCCGTAGCTTTAGAGATTGATGCTAGAATCTTGGTTTGCCGTACACGTCTTGCCTAATTAGCTGTAGCCTGTAAGACAGCCACACAATTTCGCACCGGGATTCGGGACTTTGGCTGAGAAAGACTCCACCGTTGTCGGTAAGACCGTGATTACAAGTTTCAATTCGCGGTCAATCTGCGGGATACAACCTGTAGTTTATTACCCCGCATCTTTAAAAAAAGAGGCTAACTTCGTTAGATTCAGCCACTAAGTTACCAAGAATGGTTAGCTGTTCAACAATTGGCTGTCTTCAAAACCACTGTAACAATAAGGGATTGATGGGTTAAACATGATCTTTAGAGGTCTAGGATGTAGAGGGTGGCGTCGAAGAGAGTACTGCACGCTCTGATAGAGGATAAAACATCAACGAGGGCCATCATTTATGATTGCCATTCTCTAGAGTCACGCTTCACAACTTCTATCAAAAGGTTGACACGCAAATCTTAGAAAGAATTGACTTGAGCCGATATCAACTTACGATATTCAAAACATGCCTTCAACTACAGAAACCAGTCTGTTTTTTCCCATTATACTAAACCTTCATGTTGGCACGGCTACTAACTAAACTCGCCAGTCCTTTTTGACAGGGCCAAGAACGATATAATTGCCATGCATGTTTCGAACACAGGCAACGAAAACTCCGAAACCACTGAAACTTTCGAATGGACAGAAGCCGAAGAAGCCGCTGTTCGTTTCAAGATTGATGTTCGTCTTGTCCCACTGTCAATTGTTCTGTATCTTCTGTGTGTAAGTGTGTCATGCCTCACCAAGATCTGCATCTGCTAATACTCTTGACTGCTAAAAGTTCTTAGATCGATCCAGCGTTGGAAACGCCCGCATCCAGGGTATGGCTCTCGACCTTGACCTCGTCGGCTACAGATTCAACTGGGTTTTATCCATATTCTTTATAACGTACCTTCTTGTCGAAATACCCAGCAACATCCTTCTGAAGAAGATTGGCCCCAAATTCTATATCCCCTTTCTTGTTGCGGGTTTTGGACTCGTATCCCTTTGCACAGCCTTTGTACGTTCGTTTGCACAGCTTCTTGTCCTCAGGGCATTACTCGGCATTTTCGAGGGCGGCACTATGCCTGGTATTGCCTTCCTGCTCAGCTGCTTTTACAAGAGACACGAACTCATGCTGCGGATGGGGCTCTTCGTTTCAGCAGTAGGGCTTGCTGGGGCCTTTGGGGGGTTGCTCGCCACAGTCTTGTCTCGAATCGAGCCTTGGGGCGTATCTTCCATGAGAATCCACACCTGGAGAAACATCTTTTTCTTTGAGGGACTCCTTACAATTCTGATTGGCATTCTGGCTCCGATATTCATGCCAAGCTCTCCTGGAACAGCATCTTTTCTAAACCAAAGAGAACGACAGATCGCCATCCTCCGGTTATCGAGAGATCAGAACGAATCAAAACAAATAAAGGTCACCCCAAGAGATGTCAAACGAGCCTTGTCATCCATAATGAACATTACCTGCGGGTTGGGGTTCCTCTTGATCAATATTGTGGTTCAGGGACTTGCAGTCTTCATGCCAACCATCCTGAGAGACCTCAACTGGACCGCCACAAAAGCTCAACTGATGACAGTTCCCCCAAACACCCTTTCATTCTTGGTCACGATCTTCATCGCCTATGTCAGCGATAGAACAAGGAAGCGTGGGCCATTCATCATCTTGCTGACAACTATCTCAACCATAGGCATGGTCATTCTACGCTGGGAGACAAAGGCCGCTGTTAAATATGTTGGTGTCAATCTCGCCCTTTGTGGTGCTGGGGCTTCTGGTCCAGCCTACCTAAGCTGGGCTATTAACAATTCGGGCCCTTCCTCAGTGCGAGCTGTCACGAGTGCTTACATAGTTACCATCGGGACTCTGGGCGGGCTGATCGCAACGTGAGTCCTTTGAACACAATCCTTGTTATGTGTCCTGGAGTTAATTGGGCATTTAGATGGACTTACTTACCCCGAGATGGGCCAGACTTTCATACGGGTCATACCGTCAACGCCTGTGGACAGATTGCTGCAGTAGTTGTAACGACTTTTGGAACTTTGTACTGCAGATGGGAAAATAAGGCTAGAGATACAGGGCGTAGGGACCAGAGGTTGGCAGGGCTCAATGTAGCTGAGCAAGCAGATCTTGGCCATGATCATCCAGACTTCAGACTACTAGCTTGAGCATAACTAGCGGGGGTGAATAAATGAAGTTGGTCTGGAAGCATCCTGAGAAACAGTGATCGACTGAAGTTCTTACCACGGCTGTGTAATTTCCGAAAACTTAGATTCGATGAACCTAAGTTCTAACACAAAATTCGTCTCACAGCCGTAAAGTACCCAGATTCATCCTCGTCTGGTCATCCCTACGTACGAGGCCCGTCTGGTCATGTGACTGATCTGCTCCTCGTGCGCTTCCAAATCGAGGCTCCTAAAAACGACAATACAATGATATGAACATGTCCTAAGAGCAACGCAACATAGCAATACACCGTTAATAATATTATAGTGTATATACAGAGATATAAACTTAAGGTTATATCCGTTTATATACCTCTTAGTCTCTTCCCTTTATAATACCCTAGGGCTTATAATAAGATTTATTAGTTATTATAAAAGCGTATAGATAAAAGCTTATATTAAGGGGAAAAAATATTAGATTAGTATATATTATCTATATTTACAGCTCAAAGCTTAACCTTATAGGCCGCAGCTATCCTATAGAAACCGTTAATGACACGATGAGGCATAATTACTATAGTCTAAGTAGGATTATTTACGCTGCATGTCTCAGAGAACATGCTTCTAAACTCCGTTGACAAGTTACACTCATTAAGAATCCCTAAACCTTCCATCGATGAGGTACTGTGTTCGTAAACCTCTGCATCTAGAGCCGCTTTCATGAGTTCCTCGTCGGCTACACAGCCCCAGGCCACCATTACGGGATACATCTCTTTCATAAGCTTCAGATCAGCTGGCCCCAGACTTGTTCCTGTTGCGGGGAGGGTCGTTCCAGGGCCACCGCCAGTGTGGTCATCTGGACTGAAAGACCCATACAACGAGTAGGGATTCCCTGGATCATCTGCAAATATGTCTTGATCTGGATGTATGCCCATATCTGACTGTTCCCTGTGGTTCACAGGCCTCGATGCTGCCCACACAATAGCATCCTTTGCTAACGTGGCAGGCTCGTGTATTTCTTCCATTATACTGATGACTTCGAGGCATTGCATAAGCCCTTCTTCCGAATCTAGCTTTCGAGATTCCTCTTGGTCCCTGGCATCGTGTAGATTTATTACTGCTGCATGCACTACCCCTGCCAGGATGGAGGTTGGAAGAAACCTACAAAGTCCCTTCTCGACAACTTCACCCGCCAGGTTAGAAATCTGTCTTGCCGCGTCGAGCATACCTGTCTTTGCCTCCTGAGCTTTCGCATAGTCGTGATCATGCTCAGCAACGATTAATGTCGATTTGTGGGTATACAGCATCAAGGTGTGAAAGGTAAAGTGCAGAATGGTGTAATGTAAATACATCGTAGAAGCAAACTCTGTACTGGTATAGTCTTTGTACTGGCAGACTTGTGGTAATGAAGCTTTCCATTCTGTCAACCGTTTCCTCAAGACTGAGAGTTTCTCGATGCTATTTGTCTGACAGTTGCTGGATTCAGTTGTTTGAGACTCGCAAGAGAGTAGTCTTTTGTCCTCGTTAACCCGTGGAGATCGATAAGATTGAAGGAATGGGTCCATGAGGCGGCAAAGGCCCACATGATCAATGAACAATCTGCCCAATGTTGAACGTAAACCGTCGTCCGAAACGTAAGGACACATAGCTTGTAACAGAGCGTAGCCTCCTTTTGGCTCTGTGTAGGTGTGAAAATCGTTTGCTTTCGGTATCGAGACTAGGAAATCGCCGGTCCGAATCTTTGGGGGCGTTTTAAAGTGAGAGAGATAAGCTTGTCACTGGCATAACATGACCACCAGATCTTTCGGCGCAAGCTACACTGTTGAGAGGAAAGGATGGTTTTGTCTGGCTCTATATGGAGACCGGTTGTAAAGGCTTGAGACACAGCAACATCGATCCAGTGCCAGGTATTTCGATGCTCTTTGGGGGACTTGTACCATAGAGTCATGAGCAATAGAGATTGAACAAGTACAAGCCGATCTGTTTCATAATAGAAATCATAAAGTAACTGTAAATGGAAGTTAGAAAGTGCTTAAATCAATAGACACTCTAACTTACTCTAACTCGGGTGAAGAGCTCTTCGCGTGCGTCCTTACGAGAATCGAAGCCCAGTCTCTGCAGATAGCACATCGGGATACACGCTGCCCCAGCAAACATAACGGCCTGGAACAAAAGGAGGCTTATTTTCAGGTGTCTCCCATCACTGCTTATAGCCTCGAGAAACTCGTCCATGTCGATGACAGGCATGAAAGGGTGGATATGTGCAAAGAATGAGCGGAGAAGAGCATTCCTCAGTTTTGGATCTGGGAGTGTAAGAGCACCTCTTGATTTGAGATATTTAATCTCGCTTGTTCGCATTCGACTAGGCAGAGGAACAATAAAGGATTCCAATGTAATAATAGATAATAATTTAGTACTTGTTTCCGATATACCACAGGATTGGGTAGATGCAAAGCCCAGAAAGGATGGATCGACGCATTTTACAGGTAACGGAGATGTCTCAGCTGCAGAAGCTAAGGCAGTTAGAAATACAATTGGCGTCTTCCTTGGTGTTCAGCTCACAAATAGATATCGCATCTTGGGCATAAGACTCTCCAGGTGATAGTAGCACGCTGGAAACGCGCATTTGATGTTGGTTGGATGAACAGACAAACCAGTCGTCGCCCACGTGTTCAGCCCGACTCTCTGGCTCTGAAACGGTACTTGCATCATCATTGCTGAAGCCTTTGTTGGGTTCGATGGTTTCCCTATTGTGGCCCAGAATATGTAAGTAAAAGCTAGTTACTGCTGAGGCATTCGAAAGGTAGGGACGAGAGTCTTACTCAAGATTTGTACTAAAGCGATTATCTCGGTTTGGGACTTTGCATTCACATTGGTTCCATTTACAATTCCCGCATGGCCAACCCCGGACCACGTCACATCTGACCTTGCGTGCTCTACACGTCAGACATGCTCGGAGAGCGCGACGCCTTTTCTTGCAGGATTTGAATGCAAGACCACTTGGAATCGAGCAGTTTGGGCTTTTGAGCATGAAATCTGTCATCTTCAGGCCCTCTGAAGTATCGAGAAGAATTGACAGAGTGCAAAAGATTAAGGAGCGTGTCTGATTGAGGGTCAAGGGTTGAATGGTAGTGTGTCTTGAATTATACAGCCTCAATTTACATATCAAGATAATTACATTGGAGCCTCTTTCCACAAAAAGAACCATTCCCCATTGAGATGATTACTTCTTGTTCAGCTATTCGCCTTAACGTGTTTCAGCACGCTTATGCCGTTGTCCGTAGTCCGATTGCCTGGTCTGATTTCTTGGTCACTCCGCCATAATCCTTAGCGTAGTACTAAAACTAAGGTTGGTCTCTGGATTCCCTGTCATAACATAAACAAACAGGGCGGTAAAACACGGTTTTGCCGTCCCCACTACAGGGGCGACGAATCAAAGTACGATGAATTAATTAACATTGCGGAAGGTCTAATAGGTACCTGAACACTGGATGATAGCACCGACTGCTGTCGGCTTTGTTGATTGTTAATTAATAATTAGCCGAACAGATCGAACATTGAAGTACAGCACTGATTTCCTGTGTTATCCAGGTAGTTTCTAAGTAAGACAGTGAGTTTAATAATATACAGTTTTTGTTATTTTCAGCTTCAAATCTGAGACAGAGGTTTATTGTTATAGATGAATTTAAGCGGAATTCTGGCAAACATGACTATCTGCTCTATCGACGCCAAGCGTGCTGATGATATCTGCCTACAACTTCCCAGCCAAGAGATCTCGTTGCTTGTTTTCCCATGTCTTGAATGCTTGGATGCTGTCCGCGACGCAATCGAAAGCCAACATAGTCTGCAGATACTTGGGGTCGGCAAAGGCGTATACATAGGGCGAAGGGGTACTCCTTGACGATGAAACCCAATTGTCTCTGGCCTCTTGCTCGGGTCCGTCCGGTAAATGATAAGAACGCCGATTCGAGACAGCTCCCTGCACATTGGCCGAAGTCCGAGTCTTTCGTAAGGTCTCGTAGACCTTCAGTATCTCTGGCACACGGTTTTTGAACTCAGCCATATGTGACTGGGACTGGTTCAGCAAGCCAAGTAGCTTGCCGAGCACAGCTCCATCCTCAACTGCCATTGCAGCACCCTGTGCCTGATATGGAAGGGTTGGGTGGCAAGCGTCGCCCAGCAGCACGACAGACTCCTGGGAATACTGGTTAGAATTCTATCAAGCAATAAATCCTTAGGAATGGTCTCAATACTCACGCGTGTCCAGCTCTCAAGCTCCTCGTGGTGGCACAACTTCCACTTGAGCACAGATGTTACGCGAGAAATCATTTTGGTCAACCTTTTGCCATGTTAGAGAGTTTTATCAATGGTATTTGGTTGACACATACCGTGGATCAAAGCCCTCAAAGCTGCGTCTCATCTCACTCAAGTCTCCGGGTGCTCGCCGTACATCTTTTGGAAGGTTATCAGGCCGGAGGAGAACAAGGTTGAAGGCTTTACCGCCCTTCAAAGGATAAAGGACGCAATGCCTGTCGGGGCCCATCCAACAAGTAGCAGATTTCTTTTCCATGAGCTCATTAAGCGCTTCATCATTGAGTGCTTGTAGGTCTTCCGCAGGAATAGTGCATCGATATGCCAAGTCTCCGGTTTCTGCTGGAGGAGAATCTTTTCCTAGCAGTTGATCACGAGCCCGAGACCACAGACCTGCCGCACTGTCAGTCATATACAAGTCATGCTTGGAGATTTATTCCCGGTCATACCGTCTGCACCAACGATGACATCGCCATTCACCTTCTCACCACCCACCAAATGGACGCATGATCCTTGAAAGTCAATCTTTTCCATTTCAGGATCTAGTCGCAGCTCTGCACCCGCATCTTTTGCAGCATCCCATAATACCTGATGATAATCTGGCCTAGCAATAACACTGCGTGGGAACATTTAGCATCGTTGTTGGGGTTTTTTGTGCTATTCACTCACAGCCAATTATCGCCAAACGAATCAATTATAAGCTTCTGATCCATTCCGAAAAGAGGCTTGCCATTTGAGTATCTCACATACTCAATGGAATCTACGATGACTCCCTTTTCTTTCAAAGCCGAAAGAACCCCTAATTGGCGGGCCACTCGTGCAGCATTAGGTGGAATTTGGATTCCTGCCCCAATCTATTATGTCTTAGTAACAAAGTAGCTGAACTGTGCGAGAGCCTGGATTTTGTTGGTGTGATTGCTTACAGGCTCTAAGGCTGGTGCTCGCTCAAGGACTACCACATCTAAATTCTCTCGTCGACAGGCAATAGCAAGAGCTAAACCGCCAATTCCGGCTCCAATGATAACGACCTTCATCTTGGATATATGGTAGTTTGCTAGTAGTAAATAAATAATAATCGTAATTCACGGATCAACTGTGAAGACAAACTGTCCCATTCTGAAAGGACGTGAGATGGGTAAATATGGAATTATATTAGCTGAGATGAGCTAGAAGGACCGCAAAAACGGGATTCCGTTTTGCCGACCTTTGCCGTGATGGATGTGTTGAACAACCTTATTGCGGCATACCGGGCTTAAGTGTGCCGATACCTTGTGTGAGGCGCGTGATGTAAGCATCAGCAGTGGCGGCACGCTAAAGTCTTGCAGCGGTTCTGAGACGCAACAAGTGGTATATTCACAGGGGTTTGGGATAGTAAACTTGACGGTCAGCCCTCTATAATTTTTTAACTCAAGGCTTCTTTAAAATAAATAAAGCATAAAATAACTAAAGCTTATGCGTTGATCTATTTGTCTCTATCCTTATACTTTAATTATCTGCCTGTCCTGTAATAAAGCTAAGAGGAACATTAGGGCCCCAAATGTGGAGCGAGTCAGGAGCTTCAGGATTTCGCGTAGGAGGTACTTTGTTATTCACAAGATCACCATCAGAATAATGCTCCAGAATATTGCCCGAAGTGTCGAACCTGCTCACAAAGAACATTAATTCAGCGACGTGAGTAAGAAGAAAGAAGAACCACAAGTGCTTACCAATAATCGAAGATCTGACTACCCAAGACATGCCGACCGATACCCCAACAGTTGGTATAACCCTTCTCAGCAAGCCAATTATGCCCGAGAGCTTGCGCGTCGAGATCATTCACCTCAAAGCTCGAGTGGTGGACAAAGGCCTTCTGGTTGGTAGGGTTTGCTCCAAGGAAGAGGCTCTTGATACTTGTTAGTGTATGAAGAGAATACTGGGGAATGAGAGTACTTGCATGGTGGTCTGTAAAGGTTTCACCCAAATCAATATGCATGAAGCAAGTGGAATCTTCACCAGTCTCGGGGACGTATACGGAGTCGGATGGCGCTATGTTGAACAAGCTCGTGTACCATCTGTACGTCTCTTTGTAGTCATCCTTGGGCACAATGTACCCGTAATGGCCCAGCTTATGAACTGGGCTCGGTCCTTTGCTGAATCGAAGGAACCGACCCTGCCTTGGCTTGTCCATTGCATGGTTAGCCAGTGACGCCATTTTGTCCAAGGCCCGCGTCGCCAGATCGCCCTGAGGATCATTCAAAGCCTGACCGTGGATGAAGGTTATGGGGAATCCGTTCGGATCAATAATAACGACTTTCTTTCCCCCACCCGGTCCCTCGGCGTCCTGAATCGCAGATGCATTTGGTTTGGCGGCAGCTTTGACGAGATCGTCATAGGAACCAACAGCCCAAATGCCTCCTAAAAATGCGCGACGTGCATTAGGGGATTGTTCTGCAATGTACAGGTACGGATCGGAGCCGTATCCCCCATAATAAATGCGCTTGTCCTCGCGAAGAACCTCGACTAGTCCAAAGTCGCGCAAGAATAAGGAAGCTCTCTCGAGGTCTGGGTGCTGGTAGTGCACTGCAGTAAGACGCACTACTTGTATTTTCTCAGAATTAGGCATTTTAGAACGGTAAAAATATGGATAAATTCGAAAGGTAACTAGTGACCGGATTTAAAGATATTAGTTGCTAGTACTCAGAAGCTTTTAGCATTTTATCTATCGTAAGAGCGAGACGTTGGGCCTTTTTAGTAACTTCGGAAAGCTCGGGTTTGGCCGGTAAAGACGGCGAAGCCGTTTGAGGCCGTGGTCCGCCATGTTACAGCTTGACAGGGAGGTACTAAAGCTTATTTTATCCTTTAACATTACAAGGAAAATAGAGATCTTTACTTCTTCACTATTTATTATTAACAATATTAAATTATTATCTTTTTACATCTTATACACTATGAAAATGGTATTTCAAAAGCTTGTACGCTTTGAACAAGACGGTTCCAAGTATTATGGAAACCTTATCAAATCCGGTCAAGGCAGCTATGAGGTTGAAAGGCTATCTGGCAACCTAGAACAGGGTTTTCAGTCAACAGACCAAGTTGTAAAAGTTTCAAAGGTAATTATATTATTAATTTTTAAACATATAACTAACTAATTTTTATAGCTTCTCTGCCCTCTTGAGTCCACACCTATTGTACTTTGTATAGGATTGAATTACCAGAAGCATGCAACAGAAGCAAACGTAAGTTTTAATACCCTGTTAAACTTTTATATCCATTATCTTAGCTTACCCTTACATCGATAGTTAACTGTTCCAAAATATCCTGTAATTTTCACCAAGCCTTCCGATGCTTTGAGTGGACCATTCGACGATGTGCACGTACATAAAGACTGTCAGTCTCACCTGGATTATGAAGGGGAGCTGTGCATTGTTATCGGTCGCGACGCCAAGGACGTATCTGCGGACCATGCTCTTGAATACGTCCTTGGCTATACATCAGGCAATGACATCTCAGCTAGGAATTTCCAACTTCCCGAAGCTTCAGGGGGTCAATTTTGCTACGCAAAGTCGT
Source organism: Fusarium pilosicola (assembly GCA_020615335.1). Taxonomy (NCBI): domain Eukaryota; kingdom Fungi; phylum Ascomycota; class Sordariomycetes; order Hypocreales; family Nectriaceae; genus Fusarium; species Fusarium pilosicola. Next base: position 46,429 of record JAGQDI010000035.1, on the reverse strand, counting down.
TCGATGGATTTGCACCTATTGGCCCAGCTATTTGCAGTCCAGATATAATCCCTGACCCCCAGTCTCTTTGTCTGAAAACAATAGTCAACGGACAGACCGTGCAAGAAACAAGCACGGGCGACATGATCTGGTCGGTTCGAGAGCTGATTGCTCATTTAAGCCGTGGTACGACTATTCGTCGTGGAACAGTTATTATGACAGGTACACCTTCTGGGGTAGGGTATTTCAGAAATAGCTTTCTTAAAGATGGTGATACCGTAGAGGTAGAGATAGATGGGATGTCAAAGGTTATGAACAAGATGGTCTTTTTGTCCTAGTTCGTCGACCAAAACAAAAGCATATTACTGTTGCAAGTATTAGACCTCCTCTTTTTACATCAACTCAATGCTCTTTTAACTCACTTTGATAATTCAAAATCTCTCTACCTATACTCAATCTATGCTATTGACCTCAATGCATTCATTTCCAAAAGCTTGTTACCAAACAGGACAAAGAAGTAATCAGCATACACAAGCCCATGATTAGCCCAACGACGAGGAGCAAACTCGAAATTATTTATAGTCGCTCCGTTGAGGATGGTGTCTCCGAGCCCTACAGCTGTCTCTACACAATTGACTACAGTGGCGCGGCCATTTTCCACTGTAGGAATCGTCCCCATTTCCTGTTTCTGACTGGCGGCAGGGTTCAAGTGTCTCTCGCAAACAGCATCTACTATCCGTAGGGCATGGCCGAGATACGGAGATTCCTCGGAGCGACTCTGTAAGGATTGGTGGATGAGTAGCATACCGTAAGCAGCTACCATAGCTGCGCTTGTATCCGGGGGTTGCTTGGTAGCACCAGCCTCGTCTTGTGCGTCAAAGTCCCAGGGCGGAACATGGGTGTCGGGTAGTCTCCTCAAGAAGTAGTCGGCACAGTTCTTGGCCGTGTCAAGAAACGAGCTCTCACCACTCCATTCATAAGACTTTGCAAACCCTGCGATGGCCCACGCCTGACCTCGCGACCAGCACGATGTATGGCTATAGCCCTGGTTCGTAAGACGTTCTTTGAGAGCGCCAGTCGAAGGGTCGAAGTTGGCAACGTGGTAGCTTGACCAGTCGTCGCGAATAAGGTACTCTTTCGATGTGCGAGCATGGGCCATGGCGATGTCGAAGAACCGAGCTGAGTCGGCTTGGGAAGAGGCCTCAGATGCCGCCCAGAAGAGGAGTTCGAGGTTCATCATGTTATCCTGTCGAGTAAGCAATGCTAGTCTGATAAAGAGGAGTCTCTTTTGGGATATTAAACTTACAATAATGACGAGAAAGTCCTTGCTAGGGTCTGTAAAGGAATAAACCTTTGTTTGACACACATCCCATGATCGCATGCAGCCGACCTTTTCCGAGAAACGGTCTGCTAGGGTATTGGCGGCCGTCATCAATGTGGTGAACGCTTTTGGGTCACGATGTAGATCCCACTGCAAACGGGCCCAAGGGCAAATCATGAACCCCAGATCGTGCGTGCCCATGAGAGATCCGTTTTTGTGAAGACTCTCCGTCCACCACTTAGAGGCATATCTAGCAATGGCTTGTCAGCAACCTGTGTTGATCACAGATGGGTCCGGGAGAAGTACTCGAGTTGAAGCATGTGAGGAGAGTCTGGCTTTGGCCGCGAAAGACCAAGAAGTCGCAGCTCAGTTTGGAATTTCTTTCGACGCTCCATAATCAGGTAGAGTAACCCAGGAAAGAAGCCCGAGGTCCAGAACGAAGCATCTCTGTAGACATACTCAGTGCTTCCTGGTTTGGTATATTCCGGAAACCAAGTTGGCGGCTCAGGCTGGTTTGAGTGTTAAATTCGCGAGTTTTCCAGCGCAATTTGCAGATGACATACCATGTTGAGGCTTCGCTCAGCGACAGCCCATATCTTCATCTCAACAGACGGGGAGAACAAAAGCTCAAGATGCTTGAATTCACTTGATAGCGTTTTCTTTACGTCGGCTTTTGTTCTCTCTGTCCCATTTCTTTTCGCACCATTTGCGTATTGGCTCTCTGACATCTAGAACAATAATGGTTAGCAACTTTCCCAATGCTCAATGGAGAAATGGCGCGTACCGGAAGCTTGCGTTTCGTCGCCAATGTCTGGCCAGGCTGCATCGTTTCTGAGAGCTTCATGGTTGCGGGCTATAGGGCGCGAGTCACGGTAGTAATCAATGTGACAGATACTGAAGAAAGCCATAAGTTGCTTGTTACAGAGAAGGTCGTTATTTCAAGAGAACTATCAATTCTGTCCTGAAGGATGCTTATTCAGTGGATAAGTGAAGAAGCATGAATCTCTAACTTGGACCGGAGAAGATGTCGGATGTCATCCCGTAAGCGTGGGTAATACTCAATAGCTATGCCCTTATCCACAAGACCCACTGGAGCTCTTTCTTACGTTTTAAATGCTCAATGAACTAATTGCAGCTTGATCAACACAGCGAGGCCCGGTCCGTTGGTCAGACGTGCTATCGGAAAAGGTTTCGGGACTTCCCCGTCGATTCGCTCATCAAGCTGCAAAGATGCATACCAGCTCTATCATGTGTACCAAGACCACCATGATACTGCCATGCGTAATCGGGGCGCGAAAGAGACCACAAGCCCACATCGGCGCCTGTGTCCGCCACTTGGATTATCAGATATAGTCGTGGTAGACAACCCAACTTTATCCCGGGACCGCGCTGGTTATCCTAAGGCACCAGACTCTGATTCTTACTCAGAAAGAATCTAAATACCAACCATGTATTTCTTCATTTGCCTTCTTTGTAGTTGGGGCGTCTTGTTCCAACCAGTGGTTCAAGCCATCTGGAACCCCATTATCAGCGGGTGGAATCCAGATCCTGCGATCCTGACCGTGGGCGACGATTACTACATTGCCACTTCTTCGTTTGAGTACTGGCCAGGTATTCCGATTTACCATAGTAAAGTCCCAATACATCCTTCAATTTGAGCCAGGTTTTCTGATTAATCCCAAGGCAAGGATCTGTCCAATTGGACGCTCAAGTCTCATGCCTTGACACGACCAGAACAACTGCAACTCTATGGGACGCCCACTGGAGCAGGTAAATAACACGGTCTAATCCCACTTTTTGACAAGATATCTGATCACTACACACAGGGGCCTGGGCGCCAAGTCTCTCTTTTATCAATGGAAAGTTCTGGCTTTCAGCAATGACACGATGGACCTATGATCCCGTGGCCCGTGTATGGCCTCGTGTCTGGTTCATCTCCTCAGAAGACCTCGTTAGCTGGTCTGATCCTGTATGGGCCGAGCCATGGGGCATCGACCCTGAGCTTTTCCAGGACCCTGTGACCAAGAAGACCTACCTCAACCTCATGGCCCCTAACAACAATAAAGATCGACTCTGGGGTATCACCCAGTGTGAGGTGTCTCTGACATCTGGAAACTGCGTAGGGCCTTATGCCAGTCTGTGGAATGGGACCTTGCCTCACAATTCGACAGCCAGGCCCGAAGGCCCCAAGATGTATCACAAGGACGGGTGGTATTATCTCCTGATCGCTGAAGGTAAGTGTACTTGGGATTTCTCAATTAAATATAAACCTTAATGCTCCTTAGGCGGTACGGATCAGCTGCATCGATCAACCATCGCAAGAAGCAAGACCCCGTCTGGCCCATTTGTCGCCGGGCCACATAACCCTCTGCTATACAATGGGCAATGGGGTTTTGACAATCTCACCGTACAGTCCACTGGACATGCCACTCTAACAAAGACAAACGACGGACAATGGTACGCAACGTTTTTAGCTCGTCGCAACATCAATGGATCATCTCCTCTTGGTACGTTCACCCCATCAATTAGTTGTCAACTGATTCCTTACCATGATAAGGCCGAGAAACATTCATGGTCAATGTTGACTGGAAGGAAGAGTGGCCTGTCTTCAATCAAGGCGGTCCTGTTCTGCTCAGCAAGCAAATAAAGCCAGAGGTTGGCCCAAGACCGGTCCCTCGACAATGGGCCGACAGCTTTTCTCAACCTAAACTCGACTCATCATGGTATCAACTTCGGGTACCGTATACCAAGAATTATAAGTTACAGAAAGGGAAATTGGTGCTGAAACCCAATGTCTTTGGTCTTAGTGACCGTGATACCCCAGCAGCTTTGCTACGTAAGCAGAAGTCACTCAACATGACGTTTACAGCCGAGCTCTCCAGCTTCAAGGGAAATCTCGGCCCAAGAAACAAGATTGGGATCTCTTCTTATCTTTCCGAGTTTCAGCATCAAGATGTCGGTATTCGAGGATGTGTCAATGCTACCGGTATTTGTCTCTACACGGAACTAAACAAGAATAGCACCCAGGAGGTGAGTTGCCATTTTCAATATACGCAAGTCCATTGCTAATTGCGACAGTACTGGCAAACTCCACTCAACCAATCGAGCGGGCTTGCTGATGGTCTCAGCTTACACATCAAGGCTGAACCCCTCAAATACCGACTTGGTTACAGTTTCGGAAAGGAAGCCCCAGTCTACGTGACGTCGATCGCGTCATCCTGGCAAGCCTTTGCTCCGCCAAATTGGTTTGTGTTTTCGGGCGCATCTTGGGCGATATTTGCGACTGGCGATGGACAGCCCTGGCCTCACAATGGACCGCAAGTCGGATTCAACGAGGTCAGGGAGACTTTTCACGAGGAGAACATTCCTGATTACGATCGATGGTAGAGGTAATAGGCCAAAGCTGTTGGTAGTTTATCTTTATGTCTAAAAGCCTCTTTCTTCTTTTCCTAATTAGGGATCTTTTGCCTTGAGTTGTCTAATTGCAACTACTAGATAGGTGGTGATTAGCCAAGTGCACTCACGAGCTTGTCATGCTTCGGAGCTATAATTAGCAAAGTGAAGCTAACCGAGGTGAGACCGGTTTATCTTACTATCTTAGTGCGACTTGCGATAAGCAAGATGCGATAAGATAAACCCGGATATAATAATGTTACCCGCAGATTCCCCGAATGTCCATAGTTCATCTCATCTCCATAGTTGGATCATTCTAACTGTAGACAATATTTGCTTGCGTCTACATTATAAGTTAAACTATTAAAACCTTGGAGTTAAACTTATAATAGAAGTTATATTTAGTTAGTTTAATTAATGTACACTACGCTTTGCGTAAAGTGTTTTTAGTAGAAGTAGTTTATTAGTCCTATTTTACAACAGAATAATTTAGATAAATTATAACAATACCCTATACTATCCTGATCATGACCTGGGGCGGATTGAATGACGGCCCTGCTCCGACGACCCCGCCTTTCGGTTTCCTACTCATCTAAGCGACCCAATTATACTCAAGGACAGCCTCCACTCGAGACATAGATCACTAAGACCATCGAGCTTAGCCCAGCACACGCATTCACAGATTTATTGTTATGGTAAAGAGAAGGTGATCATTAAAACACTTTCCAGATGAACAGTAACTCAAATTTAAAGCAAGCAGTAGAAAGACCTGTCTACCATAGATCTGTAGGATGCAACAGATGTTGATGCTCTAACTTGGAGGTTCAGCGGTTGTCGGGCTCATCTCCGAGACTTGTCCCGACCCCGACACCCAATGAGATCATACAGACTCTTCTCCACGAAAACTAAGCTCAATCAGCAAGGGGTGACGTGACTCGACATGCCCCATGGGGCCCCGCCACTCGTTTTGATTGCCCGACGGGTCCAATTCCTCTGGTTCTGTCCTCTCGCATGTTCGCAAAACGCCGTGTGCACGTTAAAGCTTATCAGCGTTTCTTTATCGCGACTCGCCGATTCAAAAATGAGCTTCCAACCATACTCAGAGCAAGACAATGATGAAGATTCACCCCCGCCTCAATGGAGTCCTTTCAGACGAGCCTCGGCCTGAGAAGCGGAAGCGCACTAGCAAAGACGATCCCCAAGGACCTTCGTGTTCTCTATGTCGCAGGCGAAAGGCAAAGTGCTCAAGAGACCAACCATGCGGCACCTGTATCAAGCTTGGTAACCCTCGCTCATCCCTCAGACTCAACTCGACTGACTTGTTGAAGGTGCCGAATGCATATACGACCAGGAAAAGTCAAAGCCGGGCATGCGAGCGGGGGCTATTGAGACATTGACTCAGCGTGTAGGTAGGCAGTAAAGAAACTTCGCATACTCAATCCTTGTAGCTGACCTACTTGCTGATAGCGACGCTGGAAAACATGTTTGTTGGCCAAGGCGTTCTCTGGCAGCAGATCTGGAACAGCATCAAGCAACCAAACAACCAGCAGTACGGGCAAACCCCAGAATCACATCCAGATATTTCGATCCAGCAGATGGCATCTGATGTCCGAAGACATCTCACTGAATTGCCGTTATCGGAAATCTGTCCACAAGTGGATTCTGTAGTAGAAGGAACACAACAAGGAAGCACATTCGATGCAGCAAATACACACCAGCCGAAAAATACCCCCAGTCTTCAACACCAAATTAGCCTGGGTACCCTCCCTCCGGACGATCTCGTAGACTCCATGGTCAACATATACTTTAATCAGATCCATCCTTGGATACCGATGTTACATGAGCCGACATTTCGAGGGCTGCTCTCTAATCCTTCGGGAAGAGCGCAAGTATCGACAATTCTACATGCTATAGTGTCTCTCTGTATACGATTCTCAGATGATCCAAGGCTACAGAACGCTCCAGAATTCCGGACTCAGTATTCGACTAGCTGCCGCCAGACAGTCATACTTGCGAGCATGGAGTCCTTTTCAGTCGAGAACTTGCAAGCAATGACTATTTGTGCATTTGACATCATTGGTAGCGGCAGAGGTCCCTCGGCATGGTCTATAGTCGGCAGCATGTCGAGGACAGTCGAACAACTGCGCCTCAGCACTGAGGAGGAGGAGACCCAGTCACATCAGTCCAGGTCAAAGGCTCTAATCGAGAGGGTGGCATTTCTCCCCCGGCTTCAACGTGGGCTGAAGTAGAAGAGCGGCGCCGCATCTTCTGGAATGTCTTTCTTATGGACCGCTTCTGCAGTATCTGTACTGGATGGAACCTCTCATTGACGAGCGCTGATGTCACGAGGAGGCTGCCTTGCGAGGGCGCCATATGGGAGACTGGGGAACCAAGTCAGACTCCTACTCCGTATTTTGGAATCTCAACTCGGTCCCACGACCGCGAGAAAGATTATTTGCCAGCCACTCGCGATACTGAAGATGGCCAAGCTGCTCTTGGTGGCTTTGCCTTTTGCATAGAGGCAACGGAGAGTCTGAGCCTTGTCACGTCGTTCTTTCTCCAATACCGAGTTGATTTCAAGGAGGTCCACGAAGTTCAGAGGTGGCTTATGAGATTTAAGCAGTTGGACTTGCGGCTCGTACAGTATATATTCCCTTCACGCATATAAATATTGAAGAAGTTGATCTGACCAGACCAGGTGGAAGTTCTTTCTCCCCGAGAAATGGCGCAAGGCTTGCCAATTCAACAATGACGGCAACTTGGATCCCAATCTAGTCCTTGCGCATATAGCACACAATACTGCCGTTGTCCTCCTACACCAGGGCTTAGCTTATCCACCAGCAGAATGGCAATCCCTTCCTGTCAGACTGCCGTCATCTTCTAGCGCAGAAACCTGTCAGGTCGCGGCTGATGAGGTTGCCACGATCGCAGAGCAGTTCCTTGGCCACTCACATGTACTCATCAGCCCGCAGTTTTCTTTTTGTCTTTTCGTGTGCGGAAAGATGCTGCTGACCCACGCCGCATATTACCAGTCCACTCTCACTTCCTCTTTTGACTCCATCATAGCGAGCCTCGAGGAGATATCTCGTAGGTGGAATGGGGAACAACCTCCAGCACGAGCAAACTTGGCGTCTAAATTCTGCTCGCGCCTCAAGAAGGCTCGTATCGAAGGCTCCGGGGCGGTTGATATCCGGGAAGCGTTTTCCGAGAAGCAGGACGGTGTTGCATCGTCAAGGAGTGCGCATGTCAACTTTCGTAGCACAGGGCCTCAAAGGATGAGCACTTCAACTGAAGCAACAGTCCCAGGCGCATTAAATGGAGAAATTGGGATCAATGGCACTCAGACGGAGTCGCCCGAGAGCATTTCTCTAGCTTTCCCGCCACTTCCAATGTCATTTCAGCTGGGTAGCGCAACTCACGATTCAATATTTGTCGCGCCAGCAAAGACGGGCAATGACATGGGAGAAGTGGTTGGGACGGATATGAATATGGCAGGGAATTGCCTCGACTTCTACGATCTCTCAGAGCAAACGTTTCTTCCATCAGAACGTGTTAGTATGCTGAGTCGCTCGTACATTGGAGACTGATGCAACAATGAATATAAGCTTTAGCTGTAGCGAACAGCGCACGTGTCTCATAAGTGAATGAGTTGAGATGCTCTTCTACTTCTATTATCCTAAAATTGAGTGCTTACATGCAGTGACATCGTTGGATGGCTTGTGTGGTGCCAATGAATTGATCGAGACTTGCTGAATTTTCACGCAGAAGTGTGATTGCTTTAATGGTTGTTCAGCTTGACGCCACTTTTCTGCACTATTAAATGCAGGACTGATCCAGAGTCCACAGTCCAGACCTTGCAGGAAGGTCTCAGCCCAACAGGGTTTGTCATATGACATGGCAATGGCCAGCTTGAATTTCACCACCCGTTTGTATGCTCATGACTAAGGTTGCTATCTTCTGAGCGTTTATTGAAATGTTGATTCACACCAGTAATAAAACCTTACTAGTGCTGGCAGTTCAAGTGACTTTGAAGCCAGTATACCAGTTGACGCAAGTATTAGGCACCCTCCACCGCAATTGAGGCTTAAAACCCTGGGAGCCTCATTTGTGATAAGACAAAACGCCAATGCATCTTGCGTCAGCACTAATGGGAATGCGTCGCTCAGGTGTGGTATGTTTCCTTTTTCAGCCGGCCATCACATTCACCTTCTCCATTGTGAATGCATCCGTTATACCCGGTCCCCTTCCAGGATCAAGTCTGCTCAAACGCAGGGGTTTGCCTGTAAGGCTGTAACCCTACTACATATACTACTTATAGCTCTCTTCTCTTGTGCCTGAGATCATCCTGGAAGCCTGGGTCAACGTTGCAATTCTTTGAGACACAATCATCGGGCCTTCTTTGCTAGTGATACTGCCATGGATGCTCCATCGAAGCTCTCGTGGATAGGTCCGTTCCTCCTCCTCCTTTGGCTCCACGCCAACGCTTCCTTTGGACAAAATGATCCAGTCAAGAACTTTTGTCGGAGGTGGGGTCACCAATCAGCCGTAGTTGATCGCAGACTGTACATTGATGGCGGTTTGATCAACTATGGAGGAGCGGCGACAAATAACCAGACCAGTTGGTATCAATCGCCTAGGTAACACTTAAACTATACTAACATAATCGCAGACACCTTCTTTTCATACAATGACCTCGACGCCGTATCCAGCGGAGGAATGCCCCCATTCTATGCCAATCTTTCCAAGAACGACACGATTCCAAGCGTCAATGGCGGCATGTTATGGGAAGACTCAATCAACAAGAGACTTTATTTGTACGGCGGCGAATACCAAGGCGGATCCCCTCAGCCGTTCAATTTCTACAGCTACGATATTCTCTACAACGAGTGGTTGTCGTTCGGATCGCCCCCACAGGAAGTTCGAGCGGCCAGCTATGGGGCTGGCGTTTCAATCCCGTCGAGAGGAGAAGCGTACTTCTATGGCGGCTGGCTAAGCAATGCATCTGTTCAAGGCTGGTCAGGCCCGCCTGTAGCTTCGAATGGATTGATCAAGTATGAAATGGACACGAATACCTGGAGTAACGACACAGGGCCGGATGATACAGGACGAGCAGAGGGGACCATGGTATACCTCCCAGTCGGAGATGGCGGCATGCTGGTGTATTTTGGTGGAGCTCAAGATTTGTATGGGAATGGAACTTTAACACCACAGCCTTTGGACGAAATCTTCTTATACGATGTCGCGAATGCGAAGTGGTATACTCAAAAAACATCCGGTAACACTCCCGGTAACAGACGTCGCTTTTGTGGTGGCGCGACATGGGCCAAGGATCATTCAAGCTACAACATGTAAGTACCAATGGCAATGCCTTAGTATCCAGTGGCTAAGTCTATCACAGTTACATCTACGGAGGCGGCGGGTTTGAGCCCGATACAACAGGCTTCGATGATATCTACATCCTCACAATACCAAGCTTCCAGTGGATTCGGGGTCCGTACCCAACCTACCGCAACGGTACCGGTTCATATCCAAAGAGCATGATGAGCTGCAACGTGATTGACAACGCTCAAATGCTCGTAATTGGTGGCACTTACTCTAACGCTACTCAGAAGGTCTGCGACGTGCCGGCCATTCAAGGCGCACATAACATGAATCTGGGCAAGCAGAACAAGGAAGATGCAATCTGGGCGTTATACCAGCCCAGTCTGACAACGTACATTGTGCCCATGGACATTCGAACGGCTGTTGGCGGCAGCAGTACTGGCGGGGCCACAAAGACAACGCCCGTCAGCGGATTTGACGCTCCAGACCTGGCTGTGCAGATGGAACGCACAGCGGCGTCGGGGACAAGGACAGCGACCCGTGCAACTGAGACAAGCACCAAAAAGCAGCGCCCGCGACTCATACTAGCAAGCCATCTTCAGGACTCGGTACTGGAGCCATAGCAGGGATCGCAGTGGGAAGCGCTGTGGCGTTTATCCTTGCTCTGGCAGGATGCGGTCTTCTCATCTACCGTCGTCGGAAGCACTACAGCCAAAGTCACGGCGTGGCGGCGCCACCACCTCGGAATGATATGACCATGACTGGGCCACCGGTAGCTGGTGGCTGGGATGTGCATAACCAGGTGTCACCCCTCGCAGGGACAGCTCCGTCTTATGGCGGAGGACATACGTGGCCTGCACATCCCCCTCTGAGCTGACAAGTGAGACACGATCGCCTGACATGCACTCTAGAATGAGCCCCAAGAATGAATTCCACGTTGCTCATTCTGGTGAGGGTAACACTCCTGCTGAATTGGCGGGGAGGGAAATATGCATGACTATCATGAGGGACTGTCGCCGATGTCTGGGGCTTCTCCCTCTCCTCATAATAACTGGACTGAAAGATACTAAAGGGATAATTTTATGTTAATAATATAAATATGCTTAATATGGTCTACTTAATATTGCTTGTTTTCTTTTCCCTCTTATGCTCCTAAGATGCTAATAGAGTATTATATCTTTATTACTATTTATAGTAAAACTATTATTTATGTATATCTTTCTTGTTATATAGAAGCTTGATTAAATGGCTAAATACTAAGATAATAAAATCGACAATATCGCTCATGCTTACTGTACAGCGCGAGCTCAAAAGGACCTTACTAGGCTTATTATCCCCTAGACGGTCCGAAGGGCAGATTTTGGTATCCAGTCCAGTTTTCCACTCTTTCTATCTTTCTTATTCGATAGAGCGGTATTGGAATATCACTTGATTCCGTTGTCGATCTTGAATACGCAAATGTGCCCTTCGGACCGTCTAGGGGATAGGCCCTAGTCTCTTGGTCCAACTCACCCTCCAGGAACGTGGGGCAATGTCTGATAGCTTATCTTGATAAGGATTTGGCTCCTTCTGCCGTGATCGCTCACGTGCTCTCTGTCAGCCGAGATACCCATTTACCCCTCTGAGTCTCTGAGTTTCATTTTTACAATTACCAATCTTACACTATAGGCGTATTGCTTGGAGTATTCTGATATGGGCTTTTTAAATACATTCTATGCCATTTCCAGGCCTCTTGGATTTATCTGGATATCTATTAAAGGTCTTGCAATTTGTCCCTCTTTTTTGAAGCAGTATATTGACACGATAAATAGTGCACTATAATATCGTAATACAGGCTTTCAGAGAGAATGGCATATCTTCTCTTGCTACACTTCAAAACATAAAAGACCAAGCTGCGGCGGATGTCTTTATCCCACTTTGTTAGTAAATTAACTTAGGTGCCTATTGTACTCATTCATTGACATTGGATAGCTGAGGGTTTTATCGCCTTCGAGAATACCACTGTGGTTGCTACCTTGCTTTCTTCAGCCCATGGCAAGGTACTTGAACTTGGCCCTGGGCCAGGTAACCAAATTCAACGGTTTGACCAATCAAAGGTCGATTTCATATACGCTATCGAGCCTAACGCGAACTACGAACATACTCTGGCGTCTAAAGTTGAAAAACATGGGCTTACAGAAAAGTACAAATTGGTTACGTGCGGCCTCGAAGACAGCGACATTCTGAGACGCGAAGGAATTACTGAGAGCTGTATGGATACAGTGCTTAGTATTCAGGTACTGTGTGCAGTGGAAGATGCCAAAAGCGCAGCAAAGGAAGCATACAATTTGTTAAAGCCAGGAGGATGTTTTATATTTTGGGAACATGGGAAGAGCAAAGATACACTCATGGGCTTGATCCAAGGTAGGTCTCGGCAACATATTATTCCCCCAAAACCACATAAGTTCCCTGTACCAATTGCTTCCAGGTATGTCAGCCGATGACTTATGCTAATATATTAATAGCGTGCCTAAACCCTCTTTGGGCGGGATTTATTGGTTGCTGTGTCACAAGAGACATCAAGTCGGCCATCTTGGCCGCTGGAGAGTGGGAGAACCCTGAGGATATCGAACAACCTCAGGATGCGTATAACTTCCTGCCCAGGGTTTGGGGTGTTCTAATTAAAAAATGACCTCGTACTAAGATACTAAACTTAAAGACCCTCAGATTGATGTAATCGCTTCTGTTTCTCATAGGATCGAGATTCGGTCATAAATACAAGAGACATAGAAAGCATGGACTACATTAGCCTTTTTGATCACAGTTGAGACGATAATTTAGTGAGGTCACAGACGTAAAGCGGGGTCTACCTTCTCCCGTCGGCTAAGCTGTCGGACTGACCCCGAAATCCTCCCACCGAGGTACAATAAACTCACGATAAAGAGTTCCAGTTCCTGATAGGGATTTGCTGCATTGAAGATATTTTGACACATACAAGCGTCATGGACGACTTATCCCGTAGGCTTGATAACTTCGGCCCTGCTATTCAAGAGTTGATGAAGCTTGGTGGCACGCCAGGCTTGAGTCTCTCAGTCGCGACCAAGAACCAGCCTGTCTATTATGCAAATTACGGCTTTAGAGACCTTCAGAACGAACTTCCTGTCACAGAACAGACGATATTTCCCGTATGTTCGCTCGCAAAAGGCGTGTCAGCCGCGGCCATGGGGATATTGGTCGACGAAGGCATTGCGTCGTGGGAGATGCTTGTCAAAGACGCAACGGCCTCTTTCCATCCCAGCGACGCTTATCTGTACAATAACACAACACTAGCCGACATATATAGCCACCGTAGTGGAATGTCATCATGCGGAAATCTGGTTGGTGGTTGTGAGGGTAACATCTTGATCGGCAGAGACGATTGCATGCGGGTCGTTAATCACCAGACTCTGGTCCCCGCTCATCTCGGTTCATTTGCGTACAATAACACTGCTTATGACGCCTGCGATGAGAGTTTCAGGAGCCTCAGCGGCACGTCGCTGGGCGGCTTCCTCCAGCAGCAGGTCTTCGCTGAGCTCGGCTTACGAAGGACCTTCATGAAACCCCCGCCCAGCAACACAGATAACGTGACAAAGTCTTACAACGCGTTGGTTGATGGTACATCATGGTGTATACCGGGACCCAAGCTTGGTGAGGATGGTATCGGCTGCGGCTCTGGTGGACTCTGGTCTTCAGCTGCTGACTTGATCAAACTCTACACTTGTGTCGTCCAGAGTTTCAACCATGAGTGTCAGACAGGCCAAACCTCGACCCCAGGCTCGCCTCTGAAGCACGTATCTCAGATCATGTCTCCTCACACGACAATGCTCTCGACTGAGAGGGGAGAAGTGTCTTACGGACTAGGCTGGGCCCGTGTGCAACTGCCCAACACCTTGGGACATATTGGCCTGAACGGTCGACTAATGCCACATGGAATGCCTGTTATCGGGGAAGGGGTAGCTGAAGAACTGATATTATACCATCAAGGCACGCTCCCAGGAGCTCTTGCGAGTGTTATACTGATTCCCCGTACGGAAAGCGTTGTGTTGGTCATGAGCAATGGCCTCTCACTTACTGATGTACCTGATTGGGTGTCACAAATGGTACTTGAAGAAATCATCGATGTTCCGATAAAGGATCGTACCGACTTTATTGCATACGCAAAGACGTCTATCGCCATCAACTTGGGATGGTATGGCAGAATCACCCAAGGTCTTGTGCAGGGCCGACCACAAATCATCAAACCTCACAAACCATTGGAGTCTTACATAGGAAAATATGTCGATAAGAGTCGTGTATTTAGCGTCGTGGTTACCGTGGAAGAGGGAGTGCTGTTTTGGGCATTCCAGGGACTGGATTCGGAAAGGTACAAGCTGGCGCATTATGATGGCGATACCTTTACGTGGCTGCAACCACGGAACGACTTGTCGCGCCGCGGCAGATGGGTATTGGGAAATGACAACGATCCTACGTTCTGGAAGGTGGAGTTTGGTGTCGATGAACATGGCAGTGTAAACAAGGTGGTCTGGCGCCACGACCCCTCCCTAGATCCCATTGTATATTCACGATAGTGGCGAATACAGAATTTCATTTTTTAATCCGATATGTACCTATGATGTCTTTCACAACTCGCTTATTGATTCTAAGCTAGTAAGTATACAGCGTATTCATATTCTATCTGTAGACATTTGTCGTGCATCCTAGAATACCCAATCCAACTCCGGGAACAATTAAGAGATGCAATGCTTCAAGAAGGACCGGCGTATGACTCTCAATCAACACATGCACGCTATTCTCTCAAAGATAATTTCTCACAGGCTATGGAACGGTCATGTGATCAATGACGGCCCTATTTACCATGAATTCCGAAACTTGAGCCGCATCCCGAAAGCAAATGATGTTCTGAGAAAGCTCAGCTAACCGTATAACCTATCCCGCATGACGGCTGGGCTTTTCGTCGCAGTCTTCTGTATTCTGTCTCATATTAAAAGCCACCATCACTCTAGGAGAGGCGTCATTGCCAGTATGGCCAACATTGTCAACGGCACTAGAGTAGATGTTACTGTATATGCGTCTCAGGCTCTATGGGTAATCGTTTTGTGTTGCGGGATTCGCAAAACACTTTAATAGCCGTGTTGGTAAACTTTGGACTTCGAGTCATGAAGCAATAGGTCCAACCCTTCCTGATTATGGCCTGACAAAAGCTTTAACTCGAAGCAGATGATGTCTATGGAGTCGCAAGAATCGATTGCGGGTAGGAGCAGCTCCGACACTTTTTCCGACGCCCTGCTACTAGTGCAAGTCCTAACGCCCCCAGATTTCCCCGCATTCTACGAAAGTCAAAGGCGGAGCTGATTCCGAAATGCCCCAGGTCTAGAAATGCGTGTAATTGATGGTTTTATATATTGGCGATCTGCATCCACGAAGGAACAAGCATGAGTCAGTAACAGAGTTGTCATTTATCGACCCTTATAAGTTTCATTTCGACCTTGCCAATAGCTTCTATTCCACTTCATCAACATGAACGACGCCAAGAGAGAAATGGCCGACGTGGAAGAATTCGATGGCCTTGTCCTTGCCGATGTTATCCCTAAACTGGACAAATGGTGGTTCCAGTACCCCAACCTTCGCAAGCTGAATTTACTTCTTCTCAGTGCCTTCTTGGCGCAGTTTACTTGTGGATTTGACGGCAGCATGTTGAACGGCATGCAGTCTTTGCCTCTCTGGCGGGAAGCATTTGGTGATCCAGTATGTTTCTCTGAGGAAGTGATAGAATCCTCTCGTTTAAGGCACTAACGTGTGGGTTGATAGACAGGTGCGAACCTCGGGACTCTCGTCAATGCGATCAATATCGGTGTTCTTGTATCAGCCCTCTTTTCCTCTCAGCTTTGCGAGATTTTCGGGCGGAAGAAACCAATCACGCTCGGCACTTTCTTGATCATTATCGGTTCTGCTCTTTAGGGGGCGCCCAGAATCTGGGCATGTTCATTGCCGGCCGAATCATCATTGGCTTGGGAACCGGCATTGTCGCCGTGGCCGCTCCTCAGTTGATGACAGAAGTGGCGTACCCGACTCATCGCGGGAAAATGGTGTCTCTATACATGACACAATGGGTTGTTGTAAGTTCTCACCTCTTGCGAGACGATTGATGCGTAGGAACTGGCCAGGAACGATACTGACATGCTATTTCCATCAGGGCTACCTCGTCGCTGCCTGGACAACGTTTGGCACGTTCAAGATGAACTCTTCCTGGAGCTGGAGGCTGCCCAGTCTCTTGCAGGGCGCTCCAGCTATTCTGCAGCTAATTCTTAGCATTTGGGTCCCCGAGTCCCCACGCTGGCTCGTGTACAAAGATCGTCGAGACGAAGCTTTGAGTATCCTTTCTCAGTATCACTCCTGCAGTGACCACGACTCTCGTCTAGTGCGCTTCGAGTTACTTGAGATCGAAGCAACCCTGGAAGAAGAAAAGAAGCACAAGGCAATCCAGTGGTCCGAGTTTATCCGTACCAGTGGTAACCGTAAGCGCCTCTGGATCTTACTTTTCATGGGTTTCGCTGCTCAGTTGTCGGGCTTAGGTTTGACCGGCTATTACCTGACCAAGATCTTGAACAGCATTGGCGTGACCAATGCCAACACGCAACTTCTCATCAATGCAATTGCTGCTGTTTGGCAGCTGTGTTGCTCTGTTCTCTTTGCTATGCTTATTGATCGACTTGGCCGACGCGGTCTGATCACCTTTGGAATCACCACCATGTTGGTCGTCTTCATAGTATGGACTATCTGTTCAGCCCTCAACGAGGAACGTCAGTTTTCAGACCGTCCTCTGGCGCTTGCTGTCGTTGCCATGATCTTTCTGTTCCAGGTTGGCTACCAACCGTTTGCCATCTCAACAGTGCCCTACGTCGTTGAGTGTTCTCTCTACTCGTTGCGCTCAAAGACAGCTATGATCTTCCAGTTCTGTGGCTACTCGGCTAGCTTCTTCACAGGCTACGTCAACCCCGTTGCCTTGGATCGCATTGGCTGGCGTTACTACATCTTTGCATGCGCTGTTCTCGGCGTTGAATGCGTATTTGCTTGGTGGTATCTGCCTGAAACAAAGGGCAAGGGTCTTGAGGAGATTGGTCAGATTTTCGACGGCGACGAGCTTCTGACAGGTACGCAGGCCATCACTAAGAAGCGCGAGGAGAAATACCGTGGATTTGATGAGAGTAGTCTTCGTGAGCGCAAAGCTCTCAGTGCGAGTCACGTTGAGAAAGGGGAAGAATGATATATGAGAGGTGGTTATAATAGTCTTCCTGTGCTGTGTAAGCTGCTTTACCTAGTTTCTCAATCTCGCCCGTATATAGCCACCATATGTTCACAAATATAATATTACCCAAGACAAAGACCATGTACAACCCAATAATTCCGCGGAAACGTGTATGGGAAGCATATGAATTCATTTGTAAAATCGCGCTTTCCACTCCAAATGATGGTTTCTAGGACGAGTTGCTACTTCGGTGGGAACCCCATATGGTGGACTGGAGCCGTGTCTAAATCCGGCATCCTCGGCAGCTAGGCACGTGTACTACCGTCATAGAGGCGATCATTGCGGGGTCTCAGGCCATTGGTGACGTGCTAATAGATACTCTTCTAAAAAGCATCTCGTCATGGTGGTTTCCAGTGTCACAACATGTCTCGGGATTTTGACTGCGATTGTTGTCACAGAAATGATTCAAGTCAAGTCCCGGGCCAAGTGCATGAGCTTCTCGACCGTCTCGAATCATTGTAGAGTAAAAGTCACAACTGATGTCATTCTTGCTTTTTCTTGCTTGGCTGCAGTGAGAGGTCATCTTAACATACCCATTCGAGACAGTTCTCCAGCAAGTTTAACCGCAGGTATCTCTGGGCAGGTCTGGACATTATCTTCCCACGAACTGAAGATCTCTTATGAACTAATTACAAGTAATAAAGCTTTTGATAGCTAATATTTCGCTGCTGTATCTAAGACTTTGAAGGGTGTTGCTGGCGTTTCTTGATTCCATTCCAGCATATTGTTCCCCGCTTACAAGGTTAAGCTATGCCACCTCTCTCGGATACTGCGGCACGGAACTTTTAAATTTAAGCGACGTTACCTTGGTGGGCTTTGACGGCGGCGAGGTTGTTAGTCTCGTCGGGTGATGCAGAGTTTGCGAGCGACGGCAATATGTAACATCAGCCATAATTGCACGTGGAATAGAGTGTCGCTTCCATGCATCAACAACCTCTGTATATACTCCGAAGACTCAAGTCGATAGATAAGGCTTATCAAGCCAATCGGTACTTTTCATCTAGTGCTTACCCTAACAGGGTGATTGTTGACCATGTCATCCATACATAAGCAATTCCTTTGCTAGGATGTGAATCCTGCTTCGGCAGATAAAAGTTTGCTTCATCTCAGCCGAAATGCAGAATAATAATCATCATTGTCTGGGCGTACGGGATTTGCAAGCAAAAGCAAGAAGCTTATTAACCCCGAAATCCCGAGCTTCGCTTTTAGCTAGCATTTTCACAAACCCCGCGGACATTGAAATAACATCATGTTGAACACGAAGGCAGTGGAACGCGGATCAGTGGATACCTCTCCATTTCAACTCGGCACTCAGCAGGCATTAACACGGCGATAGAGATGGCTACTCACATGATGTTCTCTTTGATTGGTCGCGGAGAGAATTTCGGTTGATCCCGACGTCGTATGCCGATGCGGATGTATGCGAAAAAGATGAATGATCGACGTGCATCAAACAGGTTTGCACGTTGAGCGCTTTGATGTTACCTCTAGTCTCTTGAAAGAGAGCTATAAATGAAGGAACAATTCTGCCTATTAAATTCATAATCTACAAAGGCAAATACCACATCTCAACCATCAAGTCAGCCATCTTAGCTATTCTGCACTGCTCTTCTATCAACGCGTCAGCATGGGTGTACTACATACAAACCTACTGGGTGAGCTTAGCCTCGGCTCCTTGTTTGCTCTGTTGGGTATTTCTCTGGTAAGTCCAAGCACCACAGAGCTCTCTTCATTCTTCTGATCATATCGCAAAGCTTCTTTACCTCGTCATCAGTTCTGTGTACTACGCTTTCCTTCACCCACTCGCCAAAGTCCCCGGACCGAAGCTGTATGCCATAACCCAGATCCCCTATCTCTACTATCTCAGCAAAGGCGACTGGGTCTTCCACCTCGCAAAGCTGCACGAACAATATGGACCAGCTGTCAGATTCACGCCCAAAGATGTCTCTTTCATCACTGCGGAAGCTTCAAAGAAGATATATGGCCACAAAGCGGCTGGGCATAAATCATTTGAGAAAGACTTTCGCATGTACCGTCAGAACCGCCCTTGCTCAAGTATCGTTCGTTCCGATCAGGAAGACCACAGACGTATGCGCCGCCTACTCGCACATGCCTTTTCGTCAAAGGCACTTCGTGGTCAAGGCGATGTAGTGGATCACTACGTCGAACTGTTCATGAAAGGCCTCACAGAGCGAGCACAGCGAGGAGAGGAAATCGACATTGTCGCTTGGTATAACTTTGCGTCTTTTGACCTCATCGGTCACCTTGCTCTCGGTCAGCCATTCGGATGTCTAGAGAATGGAAAGTATCATCCTTGGGTCAGCAGAGTTTTCAAAGGCCTCAAGGTCCTTTCTTATACTCAGATCTACGTGCGTCTCGGACTTCAGAACTGGATCTCACTGTTGAGTCCGCCAAGTTTGAGGAAGAGCTATGAAGAGCACATGCAGTTCGCAGAGCACGCGGCACTCGCCCGCATCGAATCCAAGGACACTGAAAGCCAAGACTTTATGTCATATGTCCTTCGCCATAACGATGAGAAGGGCATGTCGCAGCTTGAGATCATCGAGAACTCGGGCGTTATGATCATTGCTGGTAGCGAGACGACAGCTACCCTTCTCAGTGGAACTACCTATTTCCTTCTTAAGAACCCCGACAAGCTTGAGAAGTTGACAAATGAGATACGCTCTGCTTTTAGCTCAGAAGAAGAAATCACTGTTACCCAGGTTGACCAGCTGAAGTATATGCTAGCTGTCTTCAACGAAGGGTTCCGCATGTGTAAGGCTCCCTACCATCAGGATGCTTGTATTGAATTTTATACTGATAGTTCCATTAGACCCACCAGTTGCTGTCGGACTGTCAAGGCTTTCTCCTGCCGGTGGCGAGTTCATCGACGGTTATTGGATTCCTGAGAATGTAAGTCACACTCATAGCTCCCAGTGAGTTACATGCACAAAACTCTGACTCTTACATACAGACTGCGGTTTCGATGCCTCACTGGCCTGCATATTACTCAGAGCTGAACTTCAGAGATCCCAAGAAGTTTGTTCCAGAGCGCTGGCTGGATGATGCTCGATATGCGAGCGACAACCGGGCTATTCTATCGCCATTCTCACTAGGACCCCGTGACTGCATTGGCAAGAAGTAAGTGCTGCACTGCCACTAACATATGGCACAGCTAACCCATTGGGAACAGTCTGGCGTATACCGAGATGCGACTCTTGTTGGCTCGCATGCTCTGGAAGTTTGACCTCGAGGCTGTGCCCACCGAAAAAGACTGGTACGATCAGAAGATCTTCTTCCTATGGGAGAAGGGTGGACTACCTATCAAACTCAAAGAGGTTGTTCATGAGAAAGTGTGAATGCACGAGAGCCTTATAAAGCCAGAGAACCAAAGGACGTTGTGTTTGGCAGAGGCGTACAGAAGATATTATGCTTTGTTGGAATCAAATGCCCGAGAGCAGTAGCAAGAGGCTGGGATGGGTTCTTAACGATCAAATTTACCTAGAGTTGAGGCAGCCCGGTTTAGTGACCTCTAGCAGGTCCGTCAAGCTACTAGATAGTTAAGATACATTTCCATACTCCAACGTTAGTCTGTTGCAATCATAGATTTAACCTGATGTTGGAGACTTGTGTGGCCTTGCTGTTGCAAATCGAATCAACCCCAGGCCACCAAAAGCAACTGCAATACCAGTGAATACCATGAGTGGACCATACTTGGTTCCATAGCCAAACCTTCCTCCCCAGCCCGTGTCTCCAGCGCTCAGCAATGGGATACTTACAAGGCCACCACTGACGAACCCAATACCTCGAGCTCCATTGAGAAGTCCATATGTAAGACTGGAGTCAATAGTCTCGTCATGCTCCTCTGCTTCGCTCTCTAGTTCCTTAGTAATGCCACCCCAGGTGGCACTGTACCCACCGGCAAAGAAGCCAAAGACAATAGCAAATACAAGTGTAAGAGCAGGACTTCCGTCTACTGACAGTCCCCACAGAAAAAGGACAGACGCTGATGATGCGAAGGCCGAGAGACAAGTGATAGTAGTGGCTGAGAATTGATGATACTTATTGTCAGTGAGCCAACCAAAGAAGAAGCACGAGAGGATGCCCGGAATGTTGTGCAACGCAAGCAAGAGAGTGGAATTGGCTTGACTGGCGCCGTTGAACTCTCTTGCAAATGTTGGGAGATACGTCTGTGGTAAACAGTATCCTGAGCTTTGGACCATGACGGCAACGAAGTACGTGTAAATGCCACGGTGTTTCAGGAATGTCCATGGTATGCGAGGAGGCTTCCCCTCTCGTGCCACCATCTTGGAAGGATGCGTGGGGACGAGAAGGATGGACAGAAGACCTGACCCAGCTAGAATGAACGCCCATATCCGAATGGTCCATCGAAAGCCGTATTGGTCAAGAAGATACCGCAGCAGGAAAGGACAGACCGAGCCAACAATATTCCTACACGAGAGAATGATACCATAGGCAATGGCTCGATTGCCAGTGGCATACCACTCCCCGAGAGAACATGTTGCTGGACTATAAACGAGAGTACACCCGAAAGCAGCCATGACGCCTTGTGTCACCATGAGATGCCAAACATGGGTACTGAAAGAGGAGAGAATGAACCCGAGGAATGCTATGATAAGGCCTCCAAGCTCTGCTTTGAGCCGGTGATGAGCCCAGTATCGTGTGAATATGGCAAACAAGAACGGCATGGAGATATACATGACTCCGTTGGAGGTCGTGCCGACTGTGCCAGTGATGGAGAGATCACCATCGAGGGTCCAGTTGCTTGTCCAGTATTCTTCAAAAATACCGTAACTCAGATTGAAGCCTACAATGGTATCGTTAGTCAAGACTCGAATGCTAAGCCATAGTTTGCTTACCCCAGAGTGGGAGCTGCATGAGTGCTGAGCCCCAAAGCACGCCTAGTTTCTTTTTATGATCATCACCGATGGGTTGGTCTGAGTCGGTCTGGGTGGTTGACTCAGAAGCTTGTTCGGCTGAGTTCTCATCCTGCTGAAAACTGCTTTGCAGCATAGGGATTGGCCCATCTTGAGACCGTTTGTGTTTCTCTGTTTCCGCCATGAGGAGTGGCCGATCTGTTGCGATATCTGTGACGAGGTCAAGCAAAAGTGGCTTTACAAAGTAGGGAGAAAATCAAGGTAGAAGTGTTTTGCCTTCGTAAGCGGGGAGAAATGCAGCATTGGCTTCCAAGTGACACCGCAGAGAACACTGCGCGCGCCCCTAGCCGGCTTCGGGGTGATAAGCAGCTCCGAATTGATCAGCGTAAGGGCCCACTCATAGCACACCCTCCAAAAGTGATGCAGACGTTGTCTCTTGTCGCACCAGCACCGACATGTTGCAATCCTGTGGAGTAAATGGCGGTGTACACGTGAGGAACTTTACATGGCCGTCAATGGTGCATGCCCAGTCATCGGGCCTCGTACCCTCAGCAATTGGTAGAACCAAGACTTCTCCGATATCGCCAACTACGTTACAATCTTACCAGAACATGGCGGCTTATGGGGCGGAATGACGGCGTGATTGAGGCATGATGCATCGCTCTATGAGTCTGTAAATTGGGCTACCTGTAATATTTAGCAGATTTAGGTAGACCGTTGGCATCGACCATTCAGGCAATGCCCGAGTAAAACTGCTAAACCTGAAATAAGGCTATAGTTTATGAGTATTGATGGCTAAAAGTCTCTCTACTACGACACTACGCGCCCAGATCGATGGCAGCTACTCCAAACCAAGGTAGGCATTCAAGATATCCTGTACCAATTTCTCAGCATTACCATATGTTGGACCCATTGTATGTCCGGGCGGTGTCAGTGGCATTGTAGAGGAATCGATAACACGCAGATTCTGTATGCCAAAAACGCGGCCTTTAGAGTCAACCACTGCTGATGGGTCACCTGATTTGCCCATACTGCCTGTGATGAGTTAGAATGAGGTCATGCCTGTAAGAGAGAGACGTCAACTTACAAGAAGCGGTGCCATGATGGGTCGGGTCGAGGTTGTCGTATGTGAGATCCAGCAAATGTTCGTCACTGGTGATATTGGCGCCAGGGTATCTCCTTACCGACCTTGGAAGGAATATGCTCCCAAAGCTGACGGGCTCTTCGGAGGGCGTACAGAGCGACCTCTTTGTCTGTATCTGCTCGTAGCCAGTTCGGATCAATAACAGGAGGGTCGAGATTGCTCGCCGATGAGATGGTCATGTTGCCACGGCTGACTGTCCCTACCATTCTTATAGTCATGGCGGCGTAGTTCTTGCCAGTCGCTCCCGCCGGAGGATCAACCATCTGCATGATGAACTCTACCTCAGGCCAGTCGTCAGGGTACTGGGCGAGATCCTCTTGAGCCTTCTTGCTAAGATTTGCCAAGGGAATCTTCTCAAATGCCCCGACATCAACGCCACCGTTGGTCAAAGGACCCTTCTTATGTTGATTGAACTCAGTGATGGCTTCTTTCATCTTGGAGGGCTGTTTCCAGCCGCCTGTTGAAATGCCTTCCGTCTCCCAGATAGGCCCATGAACAGCAGCTGAATCATGTGTGCCTTGGCCGACTCCCGCTAGGTTTGATAGGACTGGGATGTCAAACTTTTTGAGCGTTTCTTCAGGGCCAATACCAGAGACCATGAGTAATTGAGGGCTGCTCCAGAGCCCGGCAGCAACGATGACTTCCTTTCGGGCTGTCAGATTGAAAGATTGCTGGCCATAGTTATCAACAGTGACACCAACGGCCTTTTTCCCAGAGAAAAGAATTTTGCGAGCCATGGTGTTAATGTATGTTGTCAAACCAGGCCGGCCAAGGCTTTGCTGCAGAAATGAACTCTCTGATGAATCTCGGAGACCGGTCTCGGGATTGATGGAGAACTGCCACCAGCCCCAACCTTGTAAGACACCAGCAGTGAAGCTTGGAATCTCCTTGAATCCAAGTGCTTCAAAGGCCGTGATGGCGTCCCATGACACTGGGAAGACGTATCCTGGAAAGGTGAGGTGTAGAGGACCCCCTTCCTTTGAGAAAGCGGCAGTGTCATAGAGAGCCGTGGCATTCACAGGACGATGTTGGCTGTTGTCCGAGAACTTCATAGTTCTTGTGTTGAATTTGAGCATGTTCTCCCACGTGTAGGCATCATCGCCTACTTTCTCAGCCCAGTGTTTGTATGCCCCTTTGGTAGGGCGATTGAACATCATCAAGTTTCTGGCACTGCTGCCGCCAAATGTTTTGCCCTGGGCATAATGAATCTTCTTGCCGTTCTATCGAACATTAGTACAAGAGTAATATGGGGAAGTCTTGGAGGTACTTACGTTCTGAGGTTGAGTGAAGTAACCCCAATCAATGAGTGGCTGCCAGCTAGACGCGCCCCCGAGCCTTTCCAATCATTGATCCCTAAGTAACATTAGTAAGTTGGGTGGCTAAGAGTCGCAAACGTATTGTATGACTTACTAAAGGGCAACTGGCTGACGTTACCGTTACTCAGTTCATAGAATCCTCCTGCTTCAACCAAAGCAACAGTCGCGTTACTGTGCTCAGTGAGGCGCGCTGCTGCGAGGGCACCTGCTGTCCCACCACCAACGATAACATAGTCGTAGGTGGCATTGATACCAGGTATACCAAAGCCATTACCAGTGAGTTGCCCATCATCAAACTGAGGGGGTACGTCTTCAGCGAGTGCTGACACAAGAAGAGAACACAAAACAGGAAGAATCTGCATGACGGCGTATTTGACACTCCCTTTGTTACTGGTATGCGAAACCCACATACACTTCTGCGAATTTATACACAAAATGATAAACTAGACTGGGAATCCTCTTTAGGGTACTAAGCTTCACAACCGCAATTCATCCATCCTAGGGTATTGGCTTGAATCACCCGATATCGCTGCTTCTATGCTTCCATCGGTTCGTATTTCCCCTCACGCAAGCCAAGACCAGGGCTACGCGTATTCAGGGTAGAAGGGCAATAGCAACGAAAGGATATTCGGCATCTTCAGTCAACATGCTGACATGAGGATCTACCAATCGTTACAAAGGGGTTTTCAATCACAATTGTTTATTTGAAAGATTTTCGTAAGATAAGATGATACGGCAAGGAAGTGTCAGTGTCGCATTGTACATTCCTGAGTCAGTGCATCCCGTGCCGCCCGCC
Organism: Fusarium pilosicola; assembly: GCA_020615335.1. NCBI lineage: Eukaryota > Fungi > Ascomycota > Sordariomycetes > Hypocreales > Nectriaceae > Fusarium > Fusarium pilosicola. The sequence goes on along the minus strand of JAGQDI010000035.1, from coordinate 20,936 downwards.
AGCTTGCGGCTGAGGTTGCAACACTAAAGATAATAGCTGCCTACCCGGAACAGTCCCATTACGCGACGGATCATCCGCAATAGTTCCTGAGCATTAGTGCGACGCAAGTTCCTTGGCAAGAGCCCTGCAAGATGGACAAGAGCCCTGCAAGATGGACAAGACAGCTTGGCGATTCGGCCCGGGCCGGGGTTAGTCAAGACGGAGTCTCCGGGCGAGGCATCTCCACACAGTAAACATGTTTAGGTGAATAACTTGGTAGACTAACGCTCATGATCTGAGCTTGTTCCCCCGCAATGCGCTTATCATGTCATGTGCCGTCCGTATGCATATAACCTCGGATCCGCTTATGCAGGGATCTACACACCAAAGTCCTCGATTCGGTGAATTTCGGGGCTCTGTAGACATCCTTTTTCATCCTTGCAGTTACGAATCTCATTCTTGAGACGGGGAGTTGAGGTGTAGTGTGGACACCATTAATTCGATTCTATACCTACCGCTACACAAATTCTTGGATCCTGACTCGCGAGAGACGCCATGACCCTGTCGTTGTCTCTGGAAATTGACTACGTGGCCTTGCTCCTCACCTCCACAAAGCTTAATTTGTCAAGATCGCCGATGTCATGCGGCGTGATAACGCATCTTGTTCCTATTCTAAAAGCAAATACGGAAACAAGGCACGAGACTCAGATGATGCAATTGCTGACACTGAATCGTTCCTTGTTCTTATCTGTAACTACGTGGGGTTCATCGGCATCTTTACCGAGAGCCAAGAGACACATAGAGTGCCAGATTTATCCCTTCTGCACGCTACTTGGTTCATGATAACCAGATACGGTGAGCAGTGAGGGTGTGTAGCATCATCACGGACTAAGATATCTCGGGGAAGCTGACAGAAGACGAATTGGGTGCCCCTGCCAATCTGAGCACGGTGAGTGAGGGGACAATAGTGAACAGACAAACTAGGCAATAACTCACAAGATACAACACTCGAGTAGGAAGTAAGAACCAGATTGACAATAAGTGTAGCTAATGAGATTATGTCCCACTGACGGCGGACAAGGATTCTAACTATCTCAGAGGTCATGACCAAGATAGTGAAGAAGTATAATAATGGGTGAAAACGGCCGGCTCTTGGCTAGATTTAGACCATAAAATCAATATTCTTGATGAGATTCACTTTCACCATTCACAACCCTCTACTTACTCAATAAAAGATACTACCCGTTGCAAAGACTACCAAGTCAACAAGATGGGCTCCCTTCATATTGAACCTTCACCATCACCTGCCTTCTCTTCTGTGCGCTCAGCACTGGCTCAGAACAACAACAGAATTATCCTCTGTGAATCCCATGATGGTACCTCAACGGAGATCATCAGAGCAACCGTTGGCAAGAACGGCCAGAAGTTCGACGGCATCTGGTACAGCGGCCTCTGTCAGACTACCTACCTAGGTATTCCAGACAGTGAGACCCTCTCCCCTCTCCAACGGGCATCACTCCTCGCTCTTGACGGGGAACTCAAGCGCAAAACAAGCAACCGCTCCCTCTGCGCCGCGTTTGACGCGGATAGTGGTGGTGATATTGCAGAAATCCCTGCCTTGGTCGCCCTTATGAACCTTGTTGGCGTCGGCATGATTGTCATCGAGGACAAGGCCGTTTCAGCCCCTGGCCAAAAGGTCAATTCCCTTGCGGCGTCATCTGCTTCACAGGCCCTGGCTGATCCCACGAATTCGCGGAAGTAATCCGCGCTTTCAGAGAGGTGAATGCAAAGGCCAAGGGAGGTCCCATGATCACTGCTCGTATCGAATCCTTCTGCTGCCGTGTCTCTAAAGCAGATGCGGAAGAGGAAAGCAGATCTTACGAGGCTGCACACCAAGATGCCCTAGAGCGAGCCAAGATCTACCATGAGGCGGGTATCGACGCTATCATGATCCACTCCAAGAGTAAATCCCCTCATGAGGTTACTCGGTTCTTGCGCGAGTACCGCGAGTTTGACTCCCAGACACCTCTTGTTGTCGTTCCCACTACCTACTCTGAGATACCCAGGGATGCTCTTTACGAGGCTGGCGCCAACGTTATCATCTACGCCAACCACTTGATGCGTGCCAAGATTAGCGCTGTTGGTTTTATCTCTGACAAGATCTTGGCCAAGAACTTGGACCTGTTCTACAACGACGCTGAGATACGAGCTATGATTCAGGCTCGCAACTACGGTTGCCTTCTCAGAAAGCTGCGGAACCGTAGTGTTTGGGGCGAGGAGAGCAATGAGGCAAGGATGTACAGAATTGTTGCGGAGGCGACGGCCTCGGAGAACATTCAGGCTACTGTGGTCGACTTGCTAGAGGGGCAGCTTGCGGGGTGCGAGGCAGACACACGCATTGTCAGCGTCAAGGAACTTCTCAAGATTAACGCGAAGCAGGTGGTTCCTGTGGCGGAGCTTGTTACCCAGGTAGACGTTTACTAGATTAGGTTAAGCTTATTAAAGTGTTTCTAAACTGTCTTATCTTACTGCAAATCTCTCCGGGACATCTCCAAGCACGCTGTTCAAAATCCTACCCCGCGATGTAATCCTAACCTGTTAAATGAACAACGATGCTACGTATAAATAATGACAATTATTAAGAGAATTACATATTGCAAGTTGCAGTCCTTGTTCAAGGAACACGTATACATGCGAGGAACCTTTCAATGCCATCGACCTTGCTTATCTGATGTTCGGGTTCTGTACCCCATCCAGAGGACCCGGACTCTCTATCCTGAATTGGGCAGCTGGCATTCTGGTATCTTGCGTAATGCTATCTTGAGTTGCGACATCTCGCGTTTCATGCACTTGCATAGTTGGTGGGTGTTTGGTAGTACTGCATATGGTCAAGCTGACTACAGGTTGTCAACATCAACCGCACGGATCGTCGGCAAATGGAGGGGTGAGGGTCCTTTCTGGCTGGCGGAGTGACGCTTTTGACTGTCAATATGTAACGACACATCTGGAGCGGCACAAAACGTATCTGTAGACGTGGCGTGATTTAGTAAGACTCTAGGATGTGTCGAGTAACAGTGACACTGCTAATTCAAGCATACTGGTGCCAAGAGAGACACTGCAAGCAATCCAGATTATAAAGGCATGTTGACATCTTTAAAGCATCGTAGAGGCCAACCAAGCGAAAGAAACACAAACAATCATAACTATCCAATACACTATCACACTTCAAACTCGACGATTCCAATATGGCTCCCGGTCTCATCGAAACAGTCAGCGATTTTTCGCATCTCCCTAAGACTGAGTACCGCACCAAGCTGGAGGTGAAGCCCAAATCAGCACTCTTCCCTGATGGCTACAAGACTACTGGCCAACAGCCCCCTCTCTATGAGGAAATACACCCATACTCAGACTTCCCCAAGAAGATCACTGGCATAACAGCCTGGACCAAAGATGATCTATCAGGCTCTCCTGAGAAGGAAGCTATCTGGAAGCATCCCTTCACTCCGGAGGAGCTCGAAGACCTGAGCACGGCTGCCGAGAACTACATCAACAGTGGCAGAGACTTGAACGAGATGTGCAAGGTATGAGTCAAGTATTGCATGAGTACTCGTACTGACATGGCTGTTCAGGAGCTATTTCCTCTTCCTCACATGGAGAAATATCTTGAAGAGGTCCGAGATGATATGATCAATGGATACGGATTCATCTTGTTTCAAGGAATGCCTGTCAAGGAATGGGGAATGCGCAAGTCTTCCACGGCTTACATGGGCTTGGGCGCTCACTTTGGGCATATCGTCAGTCAAAACGGTAGGGGCCATGTCCTGGGGCATATCAAGGACCTGGGTGAGAACCCGGCGGATTTTCATAAGGTCCGGCTGTATCGAACCACTGCAAGGTACATGACTCGAAACCTTACTCGGCATTTAAACTTACTCATATACTAGACAAACCTTCCATGCTGACCCGGCAGATATCGTTGGCCTTCTTTGCCTCAATACACCGTTGAAGGGAGGTGAGAACAACATCGTTTCGGGCCATCGGGTCTGGAACGTGATGCAGGAGGAGAGACCTGATATCGCAGAACTTCTCACCCAGCCCATTTGGTATTTTGACCGAAAAGGAGAAGTCAGCGATGGACAAGAGGATTACATCCGATGTGCCATTTATTACATCGAGAAGGGAAATGGCAGGGTCTACTCTAAGTACGTCAACTCAGTCTCTCGCTACAATTATGAAGCTATGATGCTTACACTCTCCCTTACAGATTTGATCCAAACTACGTCAGGTCTCTGAAGCGATTCTCTGACAAAGGCGTCATCCCGCCTCTCTCTGATGCACAAGCAGAGGCCATCGAGTTCTTCGACCAAACTTGCTACAGAGAATCCATCGGTAATGTACTTGAGGTTGGAGATGTTCACTTCATGACAAACAACCACCTCTACCATTCTCGCCAGGCCTACACTGACCATGAGCCACCCGCTCCCCGCCGTCATCTCCTGCGACTGTGGGTCTCCACGCCTGAGAGTTAAGGGGGATGGAAGCTTCCGTATCATGATTCTGATTGGAAGAGGAGGGGTGGGGTGCAAGTTGATGATCGGCCTCACAAGGTTTTGCTCCACGCAGATTGAAGATAACGCTTTCCGAGGCTGTATTCGTGGGATCATTACCCTTGCATAATAACTGCTCAGGGCTATGGCAATATGTAGACATGTATCGCTAGAATGAACAATGATATGATACATGGGCTGTTGACCTGCTTTGGTCTTATTCGTAGCTTTACGCGAGTGCCATTTGCGAACCTTGATAAAAACCTTCTCAAAACTAAATGTGCAACCGTGGGGTCAGCCAGGGTCCAGTGAAGATCTTGATCAACTTGACGAAACTTGTTCTCATGTATGCTTATATGCATCGAGTCTTACGGCCCGGATAAAGCGGTATCTCAGAAACTCGAAGCACGCGATCAATTTCCCAATACCGCCTAAGATTACTCGGACTCAAATCTCCCGGTGTGGTGACACGGCAGTTGCAGGGGCTAAGGCGTGCTAAAGCGGAGATAAGAAATTTGAGGGTACTTATGCCCAAGACTTTAGTCTTTTATCAGAGACGATGGCAACAACTGTCTTGGCTTTACAAAACGCCGTCGGGATCCTTGCATCCGCTTTCTTCGGATGGCTGAGCGATAACAAGAAAATCGTGCTGTCGGCGCAAACTGTTTCGGCAATTCCATGTGTAACTAGCGGCCTAGCTGTATTCCTCTTTTGGGGAAACACTACCCAGGGAGGTGTCTTTCTCTTGGTTCTCTTCTCCATTACGTTCGGCTTCTTCTCAAGTGGGTACAGTGCTACTTGGGGAGGTATCCTCAAACAGATGGAGAATGATTCCGCCGACAGGGGGAGTCTATAGATGCTGGGCTGATATACGGTCTTATAAACGGTGTAAGAGGCATAGGGTATCTCGTTGGGGGTGCAGCGAGTGTATGGCTAATCAACGCTGGCACGATTTCCGACTGCCAACACTTTGGGTATGGTAGTAGTTATGGGCCGCTTATCCTCTTTACGGGCCTTGTTTCTCTTGCCGGAGGCTGGATTGTGATCTGGAGCTGGTGGCCTGAGTCTTGGACCTTTGGACGGCGCAATTAAGAAGTAATAATGCTATGGACAGATTCAACTTCTACATATTTACACAAGAACTGATCGATTATGTGCAATGGCTTGTAGAGAAAGATTGTTTCACTTTTGATTCACTCACAAAGACCGGTGAAAGGGTCAGGGCAACCTATCCGCAATGAGTGATAGCACCACACAATGCATCAACGAAAGACGAGGGTGAGGGGGCCAGACCTCAAAAGTCAGATGATGAAGTATCATTACAAGGCAATGTATTTTATTACTGCTCTAATACTCAAAAGTGACCTGGAAGTCTTGGCCAAAGCCACCTTCCCTTGTAAACTGTTCCAGTTTCGTCACATATGCCGTGCCATTATCGTATTCAAGCTTGGGCAATAGCCCTTTTTGCTTTCCTTTATCAGTATGAAACTCCACGCTCTTGGGCGCCTTGCGAAGACCAGCAACAGTTATGTTCACAAGAGGAGGCTCGACCTCGTAGTCACCAGTGGCTTCCGCTCTGAGAATACCCTTCCTGAAAGTGTACTGTAGGGTTTAATCAGTCAAACTGTTCAATAGAGGGATCAATAACAATTTCACTTACTACGACAGTTTTAGTGGTTTCTGGCTCGAGGCTGACGCCATCATCAAAATACACAGTTCCTTCGGCATACTCATTATCGTCGAGGGCTAAGAGCAATGAGAACGGGTTCCTTCTTGTCGCTGCTGTTGTATTCCCGGGCTTCTGCAACGTGAATACTGTGCCTCCTCTGATGTGTAGATTGATATGTTCCAGAGGAGCATCAAGGGTGACGTTCTCCTGAGGATTGGCATGTACTTCATTCAATGTGTACCAGTCATACCATCGTGTTCCTTCTCCAATTCCAGGAAACACACCCCTGACTGTGTTGGAGTTTGGAGTGAGAACAGGTGTCACTAGAAGGGATGGGCCTAGAAGGAACTGTGAATAGGTGGCCTTGAGTGTCTCGTCATTCGGGAATTCCCATGCCAAAGCGCGCATGACAAGATCGCCTTGGGTATTGGCGTAGTGAAACAGAGTGTAGATGTAGTTGAGGAGACTATATCTTATCGCTATAGCTCGACGCGAAGCCTCAGCAACAGACGACCAGACAAACGCTTCTTGGGATATGGTACCGCCCATATTGTGATTACGATAAAAAGGCATGAAGGCTCCCAGAGACATCTATCGAGCACAAAGGTCAAAACTGGCGTTATGGGAGTAGCCGCAGATGTCAACACCGAACATTGGAATGCCAGCCATCATGTGAGTCAGGGCATGCGAAATAGATAGGAACATACTACCCCATTTCGATGAGTTATCACCGCCCCATCTTGTAGCATATCGACCGATGCCAGCAAAGTTGCCACGGGCGATATTGAAGGGACGGCGACCAGGGAATAGCTCAAGCAGTCCGTGGTAGGTCGCATTGGAGATCTGATTGCCAAACAAATTATGCAACTGGTATTCAGTGGTGTTCAACTCGTCGTTGTGAGTTGCATCTGGAGAGATGGTCATTCTCCTGATGGAGTGGCCTGGTTGCAGACTACAATGACGATCAACATATTGTGTGAGCATGATCAGGGAAGCTGACTTACTTGTTAAGAACATAAGGCGGATAAGTAAGGTTTCTGATACCAGGTGTCGGCTCCGTACGTCCTAGCGTGCTAGTGGCAGGAACTTGGAAGACATGGGCAGCCTCGACCTCCGCTGATTGATTAGCTGCAAGCTCTTTGGCTTTTTCAAACTCGGAGCGATTAGTCACACTGAAGCCATCTGGATACTCATAAAACATTCTTAGCTTCTCCCCTGGGATCAGGAACGGAACATGAACGGGGTTCATATCCAGACGACTATTTCCGCAGGGGCCTACGCAGTACGAAGCGGGCTCTGTAAGATCAGAGAGCATTCCATCGTAAGGCACGCTATCGTACCATATCTTGAGCTCTCCGGCCCACCATTTGTGTGTCTCGGGCAGCATAAAGTCTCCCCAGACAACGAACCCAGGCCAGTTGTTGCCTGTGTAGAAGTCGCCCGACTCTGGATCTCTGATGAATGCTTTGAGCTTTGCGCCGCGTTCATAGGGACCATAAGTATCCTTTGGATCATCAGGATTAGGACGGTATATGTTGGCCCATACAAGCGGAACGTAGTACTGCTCGTTCTCATGGAGCCAGTTTACCCACTTTACCATACGATCAGGCGGGAAAGTGACAGGGTTATTAGCGAAGCTGCGGAAGCCATCAAACATGTCAAAGTCTGACCAAATAGCCTCGAGAGGGATGTCAGCGGCTCTATAATTCTCCACCACAGCTTCAATCTTATCGAGGGTGTCATATCCCAATCGACATTGGTGAAAGCCAAGTGTCCAGAACATTTGCATCGCAGGTAAGCCAACGCAGCCAGCGTGATACTGGCGCATGGTCTCAATAGCCGTAGACCCTCCTTGCTTGTTCTGGCCGCTGAGGAAGTAGAGGTCAACACTTCCACCGATGGTGCGGTATGTCAATGTCTCTGGTCTCAGAAGCCATTCTTGGCCATGAGCATTTCGGGCATATACACCGTGAGAAGTGGTGTTACTGCCTCTATGGTATCTACTCTCCTGGTAGAAGGGATGGACACCATAGATGTTTCCATCTATAGGGTTACCGTGCTCTATGCCAGCGTCATTGGTCCAGAAGGTCTGAGTGAAGTTCTGCCCTAGACGGAAATCATGGATGTTCTCAGCTGTGACAAATGTTAGCTTGGTTCATACATGCAACTTGGCGGGTACCGTACCTAGTCCATAGACGTTATAGTCGAGCTCCATACTGGTTACCAGTTCAATGAATTGGTCCTCGAATACGATTACATGGCCGTACGTTGAGAACAGGACCTCTCTATCACAGCTCCTGGTGATTTTGAATTGGAAGCTCGGTGAATTACTGTGGTGAATGAATCAGCTTACATGGAGGACCGTGGAGCAACTTAGGGACTCACGTAAACTCGAACCTGAGGTCACTATTCGAGATTGTCGTCTTCTCATCTTTCTCTGGCTCGAATACAAGTGAGTCTGGTAAGATATACTGGGTTCTGTTCTGTTCAGACAGATACTTAGGGAGTATCTTGACATTCAGTCTCTTCTTTGTCTGATACTGAACCTCGAGTACCAGGTCACGAATGTCGTTACCACTATATACAATCAGAGGAGTAATATACTGAGTGACGTGAATACGTACAACGCCTGGCAGTTAGGTCCAGCTATGGTTAAGTCTGCCTTCACACCTCTGAGATCCCTCTTAATATTTGTTGCCTTGTAGCCAGGACATTTCTGTGGGTTGGGGGCATGAGGGTCCCGGAAAGTTGGTGTCAGACTGGGAGCGACCGCAATCTCAGGCGAGGCTGTCTTGGACTGAACAACAGTCGAGATTGCCGACTCAGCTACAGGTACCTATTAATGTGCAATTCTCGGCTACAACCTCTCTGATGGATGCGTACCTTGCGCTGTGACTATGAATATCACTAAAGCTAGCAAACACTTTAACATTATGAAAATCGATGTACTAAACGATTGTTGAGACAGAGGAAGAAAATAGACGTAGTATGGCCGCAAGCAATTTCAGAACTACGTGAACCAGTCTTGGGAGGTTTGTTGGGCGCGATCCTACGAGACCAATGCTTATCTTTCAACAAAACTTGGTAGGACCGGATTTGGTAAGACCGGATTTGGTAAGATGAAGCGACAGTTCATAACCAGAAGAGGTGAGCTTCCCGAGACGTATTCTACTGATGATACGTGCCCTCCTCAATACCCAGCCGGTCTTCCAGCGACATCCAGACAGCGGGTCCTTTCGTAGCGTGGCGCGTATAGATCCCAGATGCCGATGCCATGATTGCCATGAATCGTGATGTTTTCATCCCTCCACTATTTAGCGTAGGAGCCTGGAGGTGTAGGGTTAGTAAAATGCAACATGGACGAGAGCCCGCGTCTCACGGATATCTCGGCACGGACGTGTTTAGGGGCGGCAACTGAAAGAAGCATAAGATAGTGCCGGGTAGTAACTGAGGCCAGGGTTTGCGAGCCGTACCCGTAGTCTTGCAGGAGCGTGCAACGCCGTGTTAACATCGACAGTGTGAAAAAGACTGAAAGGCTAGCCAACTTATGCAAATAGACCCCTGTTATTTCCCTGTCGGAGGATGAGATACCCTGAACCCACTAAACAATTCCGCTCCGGCCCCTCTCGCGGCTGGTTCCACCTCGAATGATAAGCGGGGAGCTACTCCGTAGTTCAGTGGTCAAACCCCGGATTGGGGCACATACATGCACGGTAAGACGGTAGGACAAGGCCTTGGTCGCGTAGATACTCCAATCAAGATTGATCATCTCAAATCCTTCCAATGATGCCATTGTCCCTGTTACTGATACACAACACCATGAAGCAACTAGTCTTCTCTTTGCTGTATCTCGGTGCAACACATCCTTGACAACGCTCATCATGCTTGTCAGAAAGCTTATGTTGTATTCTCGTAATCTCAGGCGTCGACACCCCCATTCCCGGATGACATGATGATCCTTGTATGCTCCGACAAACATTGTGAAACTCGTACTCAAAGTATCACCAGAGAGGTACAGTTACCAGTCACAGTAACGAGCTGGACTTGTGTACTTTCTCAGCCAGTAGCACTTACGAGATACTGCAATCAAGCAGGCCACGTCATCTCGGCATGTATTACTGTAGTATCGCAGACGGACTCATAATCTTTGATGAAAAAGCCTGTGGGTTCACTGCATGTAAGATGTATCATCTTGAAAGGGAAAGTCGTCGCATGATCATGGTCACCGTCCGTTGAAGGTGCAGAATATCCAGATTTGGGAGCTCACGTTGACTCCGTATGCCCGAAAACTTGCCTGTCTTCGTGGGGGTAAGAGACCATTCGATGTATCATTACAACAATCAATATCCCAAGCACTTCCATCATGCCTTTTACAATAGCAAAATTCTCCCACAACACTTTCAAAGCCACTATAGGTCTTACGCAGTGCAACCAACATGACTACTATTGATCCTCGTTTGTTCTACGAGCAGGCACTCGTCGAGAATGGAATCACTCATGCCTTTGGTGTCCCTGACTCCTGTTTGAAGGGATTCCTAGCGTATCTATATGCGACCAAAAAGTCGCCAGAACAAATTGTCACAGCCAGTGAAGGTGCTGCTGCTGCGCTGGCTGCAGGTTACTATCTGTCAACTCAGAGTCTCGCCGTTGCATACATGCAGAACTCGGGTCTTGCGAATGCCTTGAACCCTCTACAGTCCCTAGCTGCCAAAGAAGTATTTGGAATTCCAATGCTTCTTATGGTCGGCTGGCGTGGACGCCCAGGAGAGCATGACGAGCCAGAGCATCTCTTGGCTGGCCCTCGCACCTTGGAGACTCTGGAGTCACAGGGGTTTCCTTATGAGATCCTACCAGACACTCTTGAAAAAACCAAGGTTGCGGTCGGGAGACTCGTCAAAGCCGCCAAGGAGGGGAACACTCCTGTTGCTCTTGTCATCCCCAACCACAGATTCGCTGCATACAAGCCTGAGCATGAAGCTAGTAATGGTGTTTGGCACCCAGCTGTCACAAACCTCGCCAAACATTCAATCAGACCTGAAGATTGGCGTTCATCTGAGGGTCAACCCCTCTTTCGCGGGAATACTCTATTAGAATCATTCTCAAGAGACTTTACCCAGAGGATGTCACTGTATCTTCTGTTGGGGGTAATTCTCGTGAGATTTATATGGTTCGAAAAGAGAACAAGGAGGACCTGTCGCGTGCATTCTTATCCATCGGAGCCATGGGCCACACATACCCTCTCGCCTTTGGCGTTCAGATCGGTCATCACAAAGGTCGCGTCGTTTGTGTTGAAGGCGATGGTTCGTTCTTGATGCACGTGGGCAATGTAGCCGTCCTTGCTGCCCAAGCCTCGGACAAGCTGATCCACGTTGTCATTCACAATGGCATTCATTGCTCAACTGGGAATCAGCCTGTTCCGATCAGCACCATCAACCTCCTTTCACTTTGTGGAAGTTTGCCTTACAAGCAGAAATTCTTTGTAGATAGTGCTGAAGGTCTTATTCAGGCATTTGAATGGGCTGATAAGACTGCTCTGATTGTTGTTGTCGTCAATCAGGACGTGTCAAAGGATCTGCCGCGACCCTCAGAGCATCCATTTGAATTGCGAGATGCTTTTATCTCCCATTTTACCAAATAGAGTCGCTCTTCGTTTGTACATTTGATTATCTAGGTTGAAATTGACTTGATGGAACCTATATCTTTTGTCCGTTGATACCTTCGTAGAGGTTTTAAAACCAATAGTGCTGTAGAGCTTCTACAGCTTAGTTCATCGTTTTCAAATTCTTAAGGCTTGTGTCTTAGTGCAATCTGTTCAACGCTCGATAATCTTGGGCTTGTTCCCTTATCTACGACACACAAGATAAAGACAACTCTGTAACTAACTCTTTGTACCCCGCAGTGGTGCAGCGTCGTAAGCATTGATCGATAAGCAAACAGCACTAATATGCGGTAATTTTGCTAGTATACAGGCTTCCGTAGTGGGGGTTCCGCCCGGCGCCCTTTGTCTGTTGGCTCAGTACAGGGACAAGTTCAGCGGCATAGGGTCAAGAAAGGGCCTATGTGCCGGTCGACCCCTCTCTTAAAAGGCCAGGGAATTTCTCAATCCCAATGAAATCATTCACTTTGCAACTTTCGACTTTGGTGACATTTTTACTCTACTTTATCGACATTCTTGCATTGAACCTACTTTCATCATGCCTCAAACGCAAAAGGCCCGTGTACCAGTCATTTTCGGTGCCATGACGTTTGGGAGAGAAGGTAGGATAGCACTTTTATCACGCGGGGATTGTTACTTATGTCAGTAGGGGTTGAGCAAGCACGTATCCATGACCTCAAGGAAGCCAGTGCCATGCTGGATCTTTTCCAAGAACATGGCGGTACAGTCATTGATACAGCTCGTGTGTATGCTCAAGGGTCCTCGGAGGAATACCTTGGGCAGCTGAACTGGCAAGCACGAGGTCTCCGAGTTGACACCAAGCTATACCCCAACATTCATGATGGGACTGGTAAAATCACTCATTCTGCCATTGATCTTCGGAAGCACCTAGAGGAGTCTCTCAAGGCCCTCAAGACAGACAAGATAGATCTCTGGTACCTCCATGGACCAGATCGCGATACGCCATTTGAGGAGACTCTCAGAGCTTGCAATGAACTGCATAAGGAGGGCAAGTTCAACAGGCTCGGGGTGAGTAACTACATGGCCTGGGAGGTTGCCTATATGAGCGAGCTGTGTATCCGTGAAGGATGGATTAGACCTACAGTCTATCAAGGAGTATACAACGCCATCCACCGAACAGTTGAAATGGAGTTGTTTCCTTGTCTCAGACACTACGGGATCACATTCTATGCCTTCAGTCCGTTGGCCGGAAGTCAGTTAACTGGGCGGTACAAGCGGGACACTCAGGATACAGATATTGAATCCATGTCTCGCTTCGATCCAAACACTTTTCAAGGCCGCAAGTACAGGAGGCGATTTTGGAACGACGTGATATTTGATGCAGTTGAGCTTATTAGGGATGAAGCTGGAAAACATGGGCTTACAGAGATGGATTGTGCTTTCCGCTGGATTGAACATCACTCACAGCTTGATCCTGAGCGAGGCGATGCGGTGATCATTGGAGCCAGCAGTAAAAAGCAGCTGGAGCAGAACTTGGATCTTCTGGAGAAAGGACCTTTGCCCAAGGAAATTCTGCATGTTCTGGACAAAGCGTGGCTGATTACCAAGGGCAGTGTTAACAATTATTGGCATTAGTTGGCTGTTAGGTTCAAGGGCGCTTTACTACTGGCAGTATAATTGCTACCTATGATTTCCGCATAACTCTATTAATATTGCGATGCCTCGGCTAACCTGTCTTCCATATCAAACATGAGGTCTTTCATACGCCCTGCTACATTACGTTGTTTGCCATCTTGTAAATGGTGTGATCCGGGGAGCGGGGAGTCAATGACCTCCGGTTTTCGGATCTCATTGCAAGTCCCAAAGATTTGGACATCTGATTGGTGGTTGGCCTCTGTTTGCTTGCGAATGTGCTGAAAGAGATTACGGCGCATGCGTATTACTGTTGGTTGCACTCCATCTCGGATAGGTCGGCATCAATGAGCAAGTCACCCTGCAGTGATAAACCATAGCAAACAAGTTTTAGGAATAAGAAAGAATCATATCATGCTACCCACATGCCGATCCAACTGCTTTTGGAAATGTGTCACAAGTGGTTGTGCCATTGCATTCTGTGCACTACTTTTGGCCCTGCCTTGGCTTGAGTCACCTGATTGCTTGACCTTTCCCCTCGCAAACCTCACTACTCCAATGCCTGGCGTTTGAGACGCCCAGCACTTCAATTGTAATACACTTTCGCATTGCCAAAGCAGCTTTGATCATGACAGACTGGCAGAAAGCCGAGTAACTCTCTACTCGTCCCCCTTCTCTCTCTACTTAATGATGGCGCGTCACACCATCCAACTTGGCCCAACGACCCATAATGCAACGCCACCTAAAAGCATCACTCTACACTTTATCAACCATAAGGCCCACGAGAATCTCAGTGAAGATTACTTGATTAATGTCAACCCAAGAGGTCAAGTTCCAGCGATGAAAGGCAACCTTCTCAAAGAAACCCTTACTGAGAGTCGTGCCATCTCTCTTCATCTCGCAGAGAAGCACTACCCTGCCATGCTGGGAGGCAAGAATGAGAGTGTCGTCAGAGATCTCTTTGAGAGATTGCATGGGGTCTACGGACTATCAATCAGCAACCCGAAACCGACAGCGGAAATGGCTGAGCGAAATCCGTCGCCAGTTGAAAAGATGCTCCAACGGACCGATATCAGTCCACAGTATCGCGCCGCTCTAGAAGCAAAACTTGCCTTGTCAGTTTTACCTCACGCACTATCAAGTATTGAACTTACGGAACTACTTAGTCACAACCAGCATAACGCAATTGCCTTCCAACCTGGTGTTGTAGCTAAGCATCGCGCAGATCTCAAGACTATTTTCGAACAGGTCGTAGAGCACCGTAAACGGAGTGGCTCTTATGGGGAACATGATCAATGGACCTTCGGGTCAGACATTGGACCGACTATACTCGACAGCCATCTACTCCCTTTTACCTTGCGATGCCTGGAGGTAGGAAGCGATGATCTTGTACCTCTTGAGCTACAAAGTTGGGCCAAAGCGAAGGAAAAGAGCCCTTCATGGCAGAAAGTCATGCATGGAAAGCCAACTACGTATCATCCTTCCATGGGCCCTGTTGCAGAGATGTCTGAGATGATGACTCTTTGATGTTGCCGGTATGGTGCTGCTAATCTCTTTATAATAAGTTTTCACATGTCTTGTTTAAAGGGCTCTTCCTCCTGGCGATTGCCATTGAGTACCTATGTCGTCTAATCGTATTATTCTCACTATTGAAACATACTGTCTATCTCTCTTTATAACTACCTATTGCGTATCTTCGTAGAAGAACAAGTCAAGCGCAGAAGTGTCTATCATGAACAAGTCATCTAACAAGGGATCTTGAGTAGATCCTAGAAAACCCGTGCTTGTATAGAAGTCGGTAACTGTATGTTGTGAATTCGAAATCACATCAGCCAACGCAGCATTTGGTTGTGTTTGAGCTTGTTGATCGCTCAAGGCGGGTGAATCCTCGCGCAGATATCCATACGATGATGCACCACCAGGCAGATTTAGCTGAGAGTCATCCAGTTGCCGATTATGTCGCCCAGATGGCGCAATATGTTTCAGTCTCGCAGACGCCTTCTCAACTCTCTCTTCTCTGACCTTGGAGACCCTCTGCTCAAGAACTTGCATCAACCCTTTCGCATAAGTCCAATACTTTACTAGCTCACGCAGGGTCGCAAGAAACGTGTCCAGTATGTGCCGAGATTTGGCAGCTAGCAATGGCTTACTAGTGCTGATCTGGTTCAGAATGTAGATAGTTGCTGTGAACAGAACATGATTGCTGTATAACCATAATGAAGAGATCATCCTTTTGCCGAGTAGGACTTCGAAAACAGACGCAATCGCTACTGTTGATTCCCTGCAAAGGATGGCATTATCTTGTGCCTCGGGAGATTGATCCCTGATGCCAGGCTTTGGTGATGGGCGGTGGATCAGCAGAATGAAGTTATGATGAGTTAGGTGAAACAAAGACTGCCAGATATCAAGGTCGGAAAGTTTCAATTCTAGCCTTGATGGAAGCTCAAGCATCAAGTTCCCAAGAGATTCGTCTGCTCTCTTGATAGCCTCAGCTCTTGCTTCCATGGAAGCTCGTGGTGACCAACCATCTCTTATGGTCTGCGATATGATCTTGCAAAGCTTGGTGTGATAAGTAATGAACTCGAACTCTGCCCCAGGAATCCCTTCAAGATCTGCAGGCTTCAGGTCGGCAACATCTGAGTCCCATAGGTTTCTGACATAGTTAGTAGGCATGTATCAAGAGAATTATAGTTGTATGATGGACTCACATGGCTTGAGGCCGACCAGCTGAGGTTGCTGAGATTGTGTCAAACTGGAAAAGAACCCACCAGAGTCGGACATACTTTCGCTTGTAGACTGGTAGATTCGTGGAGTGGCTAGCGTCTCGGTGAAGTCCCACGGCCATTGCCGTCCTGATAGCAATTCCAATCCAATGCCAAGCATTGGCGTCAGAATACCACGTTAGCAGTAGCGGCACCTGCACGTAAACAAGCCTATCATGCCATGAATCACTCAAGACCAGAAATTTGGCTCTTCGGAAAAAAAGCAGGAAGTAGAGGAAGCATACTCTCATCTTGAGATGCCAACGTGTGAGCTCCAACGAGTAGGATGGCGTTGAGGAGCGTCAAGCAGAGGGGGTTCATACGATCCTGCTCCTGATATTGGGTCATGAATAGCTCCTCGTCCACAATTGGCCACCCGCGGTTAACGAGGTCAAAATACGCTCTGATCAGTCTCATTTCAAGGACCTTGCTGGGTCGTATAAGGATCTCTTCTGGAATATTATGTGCTTCATACCAATTCTCGGAAGAGTCCAACTGGCCGTTGCCGAAGTGAAAGACCTTATCAAGTCCGGTCTCAGATGTGCTCTGCCGCACGAGGTAATGGCAGTTGGAGAGCTCGGATCCGATGAAATGACAACGAGTCCGATGGCCGAGCTCGACCTGGCCAAGCTCGACCTCTGTTTTGTCATTGTGGTTCAAGAGGTGAGATCCCAGATCTTGCTCGCCATCTTCTCTTGCAGTGGAAGGTGGCTCAGTGACTACAGGTGATGGGGCCGCTGGTGAATTTGTGGTTTCTCGAGGGCGAAGAGGAGCAAGAATGGCCGGTCGGTTCATAGTTTTTCTCGTGTCCTTTTTGTTGGGACACATGCGGCACCCCGATCGGCCATGAGTGTTGCAATTCGTACATGGAACGCCTCTATCGATAATATCGCAGCGGATCTTTCGCTGCCGGCAGTTGATGCAAGCTCGCCCTTCAAGTGATGGTCAGCAATTGAGCAAAATGAGGCAATTAAGTACAGGGTAGCCCACTCGTAGGTCCATCCGCACGAGGCAATTGTGACCTCTTGGCCGCTATATTCTGCGACCGGGGGCGATCGGAAGACATTGCTGTTGCAGTTGTGAGAAGTCGTTGTAGAGATGCTGTCAATCACTTAGAATGCAACAATGTTTGGCAGTCAGTCATGGGTCCCCGTGGTATTGTGTGAGAATGAGAGCGAGTTATTCGACCGTCTAATCTCGCTTAGTTGCCGTCATCAGCAGCAAAGACGTGAGGCGTAACGGTGGCGCAGTGACCGGATGTGGCTAGCTCCAGCTTCAGTAAGCCCAACACTCCCAGCTCGACATTGGTTATAGATATTCACGATTGGAAGAGAGTGTATCAATTGAACTTACAGCCGTAAAATAATCGAAACAGTTTTCCGATACTGCGTTTTAGTGATATTTGTCATCTTGCCCTTAATTTTTGATTGTTATCTTGAGTCTCGGCATGATCGGCCAATCAATCTCGACAGTAACTCCGCGCTGCGGGGAAATGAACCAATCACGGCGGAGCTTGTCCCAGGACGCCAGAGCGGTAAAACTACGCTTCTCGGTCCGCGGCATAAGAGCCAATCAGAGAGTCAGCTTTATCCTAGAAGCACCTAGATATCATCATAAAGGGCGTCATTTCGTCGTTTGCTTATAAACGTGCAATGTAAGGTTATTCATCAGCCTGTTGTATATAAAGTGAAGAGGAGTCAAGCCATGGCAACCAATTAATACTTATATCCAACAACAAAGAGTCGTGAAGCCAAAACCCCGATATTACTATCATCATGCCTTCGCGATGCTTACTTCTATCACGGTCTAAGGACAATCCTATCCTTGAAATCAACATTGATGGTCATTATGAGTCCAGAGTTTATACGTTCGGTTCCACAATCTCGGGCTTCGTCACATTGACAGCCCATAACCAACTCCCTTTTCAGTCTCTCCAGATTGATCTGAGAGGCATCACTTCAACATGTGGCCACGCATTCCAGTATGGCACACCTTTCAAGACTCATGTTTTTATGCAGCTACAAATGCCAATATCTGCCTCAGCTCTTCCTGTCAACCAGTCATTTGAGCCAGGACAGTCGTACCACGTTCCTTTTCGATTTGTGATTCCCGAGCAACTCTCATCTACTGCATGCAACCACCAGAACAAAGCAGTTAGGGAGCGACACCTACAGCCACCGCCAACTATGGGTGCTTGGGATCGTGACGATCTTGCAGGTGGTTCTGCAAGCGTCGGTTACGTGATCAGAGCACGCCTTGTGTTGGGCAAGAACAAACGAGGGGAAGAACAGTATCTAGATCAGAATCGTTCTGTGAGGGTTATTCCAGCTCTTCCTGAGCAACCTCCCCTTCATATCAGTCCTGAGAACTCAGAGTACTGCTTGTCTCGGAGTAAGACGATCAGAAAAGGTGTTATTGGCTCAAAGATAGGGGTTATACGTGTTTCCGCCACTCAGCCAGACCCAAGTCTACTCTATTTAGATGGACTCAGCGCTTCCTGCTCCCAGATACCTATCGATTTACAATACATGCCTATGTCAACCAGCGCAGAACCACCCGAGGTACAGATCAAGTCGGCCACTATCGAGGCTTTTACGAACTTCTGGCTTGGTATAGATGGTTACTTACCAGATCACCATCAAAAGCCATCAAATTCAGTTGCTCCAACAGCACCATGGTCAAGCTCGAATGCCATTGTTCTCCGTGGGAAAGAAACGGTAAACTGGCAGGAAGACCTCCAAATCGTCTCTGAAAAGGAATCAGAGAGGAGGTCATCGGAGCCTCTGCACCTTACAAGAGATTGTGCAAAACCTCACTTCGAATCACGTTCAGCTTCGTGTGCCTCCCATTGGGACTGTGGTTCACCCAAGTCTAGAGCGTACAAAGCCTCCATTTCACAATCATTCGAGCTTCCTACCGAGAAGTCTCTGTTCCTTCCTACCTTTTACTCTTGTCTGATTAGCCGAACCTACCGGATTCGAGTCACCTTAACCATAGGCGCTTATGGCACTACGATTTCTCTCGTGATCCCGCTTCAGGTGGCAGTCAGCGGGTTTGATAATACGCAACGTCATGATCAGTTCAACTCTGTAAGTGCAATAGCCATCCTTCAGCTCAAAGTATCAAGTTCTGACATGAAAAGATGACTTGCAATCGTGAATACGAACAAGCGGAAGAGGTTCTTCCTCCATATAGTGGTTTGCGATAGGGATATGATTTCGGCTTTCTTCCTTTAAAGCAAGATATTTTAGTCTGTCTTTTAAGAGCATTTCAGCGCGGAGTTGCTTTAATAAATAAACAGCTCTCTTACAGCATCGAAGAATGAAAAGTACGCTGATCCCCATATTGCCTTAATAAAGTGATTGCAGTTCCTCATTAGAGATAGACAATCAGTGCCTCAGAAGCCTTTAGAGTCACTTCCAACTTGCCCTTCTTAACTGAAAGCTTTTCAGTGTTTTGCTTTCCGCCCAACTTGCAGTTCTTGTTTGAGAAAGATTGACCGGCATAAATTGTCAGCAAAGGATCCCATGGTGGATAGATTACTGAGACATACCTCCAATGCTAGGCTGGGGAGATGACTTGATCTGTGTGATAGGTACAGTTGTTTCACTGCTTGGTCCGGTCATACGAAGGGCCCTGACCGAATCGCTTCTAAGTCCAGCAAGTGTGAACTTGGCTTCAGAGCGTGTGCCACTACCAGAGTAGTAACCCGTGTTGATCAAGACGACCTTGAATGCTTTGCCATTCTTGTAAACGATGTATTGAGCATAGGGGTCGGTACCATCGTCGCTGGCAACGATGGAGTCTCCACCGGCTACTGCGAGAGCACCGAAGTAGGCACCATAGAATGGAGCGTTGACATGATCACTCCACCACTAGTTGAAGAAGGCTTCGGGTTCAATCAGAAACGTCTGAGCATCTGGAACGAGTGTTGGACGTACCTTGGTTGATGGTGCCTTGATGATAGAACAGTTGCTGAATACCGAGGGTCAATGCGCGAAGGGTCTTGTTAGTTGTCTGAATGGCCGATCTAAAAGTCGAATCCATCTTGTAATCGAGCCCATGGAATCCCGTCTTGCCTGCGCAATTATGTCAGTAGGTGCAGGTTTCACAAGTAGCACACTAGGTCTCACCCAGTATATATGGCCTTCCAGCAGCCTTGGCGCTGGAGATGGGTAGCAGGCCTAGATCCTGGACAACTCTCCGATGCTTTATCTCTGGGCCCAGGTCATTGGCGGTAGTATTAGAAAATGCGTATAAGTAACTATTGTACACCTTAGTAGCATTTTTAACAGTCTTGTTATAGCTGTTTTTAATTAGATAGGGCAGGTTAGGCTAGTTAGGTTTAATTTTAAATGGAATAGTATATTCTCTGCTAGCTAAGATAAAAAGAAGGCTTTTTTAGTAATTAGTAAAGTCTTATACCTAGTTAGTTATATTATTACCTTTTTAAGTTTTGTTTTAGGGCACTTTAGCTACTAAATACTGCTAGTATTTTTAATATACTATAAAAAATAGTTAATACAGTCTTATTACTTAATACTTAATAAGAGATCTTATAGTCTGGCTTGTTTTTAAGTTTAATTGCTTAAAGGTACTTAGCTACCTTTTCTTTAGCCTTTAAAATAATAATAAAAGTATTTATTTTATTATTATAACCTTAGTTAAAGCTTATAATATATTAGTACTATTTACTTTTTATAAGTTAGTTTCTTTACTAAAAATAGTTT